>JAJJLH010002887.1:0-12200 GCA_023806865.1 Isotricha sp. YL-2021a | reverse complement strand
ATAAAAATAAAGTTTAAAAAGAATAAAAAAATTTAATTCAATATAAATCTTAAATGAAAGAAAAGTTAATCATTAGTTAAAATAATCATAATAATTCAATATTATATAAATAAAGAATTTTAAATATTATTATTGCATTCAATTATTTCAAAAATAAAAAAATTAAAAAATTTAAACAATTATTATTATTCATTATAGAGTAATAAGAAAAAAACTTTTCCAAAATAAGAATAAAAAACACTGAAAAAAAAATATAAAAAAAAATAAAAAAAAATAAAAAAAAAATAAAAAAATGTCAGTTCAAAAAAGTTTAAAAAGTGAATCAAATTCAGGAAAAAAACTCTCAAAAAAGTCATCAACAAAATTAGGAAAATCCTTAATAACAGATCCATTGAATTTTGAAGAAAAATCATCAAAGTCATTTAAAATAAATGAAGAATATTTCAAAAAAAAAGAATGTACTTCTCTTACATTAGGCCCTGAAAAAATAATTCAAGAATGTTACATTTGTCCACATTGTTCAATGAATAAAACAAATTATATTTGTAAATATTGTTATGAAAATTGTCATATGAATTGTAAAAAAACAGAAGAATTAATAATATTAAAAAATAATAATAAAAATAATGATTATTTAAATCAAAAAGAATTTTCTTGTTATTGTGGAATAAAATTAAAACACAAACCTAATAATAAAATAAGAAATGATATTATTGTTTGTAATTTATTACAATTAGATATAGCTTTACAAATTGATAATTTTTATTGTGTTAATCATGAAATTAATATTTGTTGTATTTGTTCAATATCTTGTCATAAAAATTGTCAAGTTACAAAAATTAAAAAAGAAGAAAATGAAAATAAAATTATTAATTGTTTATGTGAAAGTGATTATCATACAAGTTTTAATGAATTAGGTTTAAGTTTTGATATAAATGAATATATGAATGTAAGTAATATTAAAATTTGGCCAATTCAAATTTTTAATATTTTATTTAATAATCAAAATACTTTTCATAAATTAGTTTCTCTATTTACTGCAGTTTTAAATGTTAATAATAATATTAATCTTAATTTTATTAATAATATTTATAATATTGATATTATTGAAATTAATGATGATATGAGAGAAAGATTTTTTCCTTTATTAGAATTGTTTACTAATATTTTTATTCCTAAATTTAAAACTTATTATTATCAAAATGAAATTATTGAAATGTTTAGATTTGAAAATTTACTTATTTATATGCATAGTTTAGAAATTAGAAATTCTCAATTTTTGTTATTGAAATTTAGATTAATGTTTCCTATTTTATTTATTCATTTAAAAAAAGATTTTCAAATGGTTAAAAGTTTAATTAGTAATGATTTTTTATTAGATAATATTTTTGGAAGAATTTATTATAAAAAAATATTGTCAAAGAAAATTATTTATACAAGTGGAATAGATTTAAAATATAATATTGAAAGTTTATTTCAAGATAATAATATTATTAAAAATATTATTTTGAATAATGTTTGTAAATTATTAGAAGTTGGAATGGATTTTGTTTCAATTGAAGATAAACAAATTGAATTTGAAATTTGCTTAAAATTAATTTCTTATATGTTAAAAAAAATGATTTTAACAAATGATGAATTAAAAATTTTAATTAATTCTCTTTATCAGTTTTTCACAAAATTTTATGATTATATAAATAAGGATAAAACAAATATTTATTCATTATTTAATATATTTAATATTTTATCACAAATTTTTTATATGATTACAATATGTTATAATGATAATTCTATAATGGATTATTTAGATTTTAATAAAGATATTGAAAAAATAAAAAATTTATCTGAAATTAAAAGTTTTATTCATGTTAAAAGTGAATATGGAAATTTATTATTTAAAATGGTTTTAAAATCATGTGACTTTATAAAAAAACATTATTTCCTCATTCAAAAAAATGAAGAATTAATTATTGAAGAAAAAAAGAAAATTGATGAAAAAATAAAATCATATGATAATAAAATTAAATATAAATTACCAGATAAAGGTGGTTTATTCCAAGAAAAAATAATATTATTATTTAATGAAACAATTAAAATGTTTTCATTGACAAATAATATATATTTTAAACAAATAGAAACAATAAATGAAAATGATATAAATGAATATTATAATTTTGTTGATAAAATAAAGAATGATGAGTATAAAATATTAAAACAAAATGAAATACAACAACTTCATGGATTATTATATAATTTAAAATTAGGAATTGAAAGTAAATTAACTGGTTTATTTACTTCTAGTTATTTAGATGAAAATAAAAATATTAATACTAAAATTCATCAATCAATTTTATATTTTTCTGATATGTTAAGACAATTATTTTTAACAAAGGAATTAGAAAGTGATATTATTAAAGATAATAATAATTTAATTAATAATAATAGATATTTAAAATATGAAAGATATGGAAATGATATAAAATTAAATGAAGAAGATTTATTTTTAATTAAAGAGAAAAAATTAAAAGATTATATTATTAAATTAGCAATGAATGTTTCAAATTTTTTTTATGTTTTAAATAATTTTAGTTTTCATAGATATTTAGAAGATTTTATTGATTGTTTAATTATTTCTAATGTTGATGAAACTATAAGTAAATTTTCAATATTTTTAAGTGATAGGAAATTTAATAATTTATTAACTTATTCTTTATTAGATATTGTTTTAATTATTTTTTCCTTATTTTTCTTTAATAAAAGAGGATTTAAATATTTTTTAATGGGAAAAAATTTATCTAGAATAAATAAAATTTTTAATAGATTTTATTTAAAAGGAAATGGGAAAAATAATGATGAAAAAAAGGGAAAAAATATTGAAGAGAATTTAAAAAAAATAAATAGACTTCTTAAATTTTTTCTATTAATGATTAAAGGAATAAATTTATATAATTTATCATTAAAATATCATAAAGTACTTTTAAGATTGAAAAAAAATTTATTAGAACATATTGAAGAATTTAATAAATTATTAACAGAAAAAAATGAACTTGAAGAAGAATTCAAAATTCAATTTACTTTAATAATGAAAATTTTTAAAAGATTAAAAAATGATTATGAATATGAAGAATTTCAAGAAATAAAACATAGAATTATTTTAATATTTTATAATTCAAATTCTAATTTATTAGAAGCAAAAAAATTTACAACATTTTTCCCTATTCAAAAAGAAGAAAAAAAAGAAGAAGAAGAAAAAGAAGAAGAAAAAGAAGAAGATAAAAAAGAAGAAGATAAAAAAGAAGAAGATAAAAAAGAAGAAGATAAAAAAGATGAAGAAATAAGTACAAGTAAAAAGAAAAAAAATAGTAAATTAATATTAAAAGAAAATTCAGTAGCAGATTCAAATGTAAATACAATTCAAAAAGATGATATAATATTAGAAGAAGATATTTATGGAAAAAAAATAACTTTAGAACTTTATTTTGCTTTTTTTGATTTAATAAGTACTAAAAGTTATTATCATTTTAATACTGAAGATGATATTAATGTTTATAATAAATTATATAATTTTAATGATTTTGATGTTTATAAAAGATTATTTAATTCAAATTTAATTTCTTTAAAAAATAAAACAAAAATTTTAAAATTTTTAAGAAGTATTTTTTTCATTGATAAATTAGATTATTATAATATTATAGAACAAAATAAACAATTAACAACTTTAGATTTTATAAAATTAGTACAAGGAAAATTATTTGAAGAAAAAAAATTAAACACTCAAATTGATTTATCTGAATTTAAAGAAGATAAAAAAATATTAAATAGTATTCAAAATAAATTTAATATTATAAATCAATTAGATCAAGTTATTCATTTATATATTTCTGAATTAAAAAAATTTCCAATGCAATTAAAAGGAAATAAAATTAATTATTGTTTAGAAATATTTAAAGAATTATTATTAGGAACAAAATTTATAGGAAATTTCTTTTATTTTGAAAAAGAAATTTGGTCTAAAGTAAATATATCATCTTATGAATTATTAGTTGAATTTATTCCTAAAATTGATGTATTTAAAAGAATTTATCAAGAATTAATAGAAAGAAAAAATAATAAAATTTTTGATATGAATTTTGATGAATTTGAAAATTTAAATGAGGATAATTTTTATATTCATTCTAATATTAATGAAAAAGAAGAAAGATTATTACAATTAAAAAAAATACTTGATAAACTTCGTTCAACCTCATTTAATTTATATAATAAAAAGGAAATATTTAAATATTATTCAGAAGGATTTAATGAAGTTTGTTTATTTACAAATTTTACTAAAAATTATAATTTAACTAAATTTATAGAAAAATTTTATATTAATTCAGAATTAAATTTTACTCCTTTTGCTTTAATTAAAACTTTAGATTATGAATATTTTTATGATGAAGAAAATTTAAATAATGAAAATGATAATTTTAATGATAATGATATTGAAAATTATAAAATATATTATTTAAAAAAATCTTTTGTTGATACCTTTAATGATATTAATAATACTAATTTCTTTAATGTTTTCACAAGAGTTTCAAATGAAACAAAAGTTATTGATTATAGAAAAAAAATAATTGAATATTTTCAAATATTTTTAAATAGTCAAGAAGGAAATAATTCTCAAAAATTAGAAGATTTATTATGTATAATAACAAAATTAATATTTTATGATTGTGAAAATATGCAAAAAAAATTTGAATATTTAATTAATGATAAATATTTTTTTCACAATTTAAATAAAATACTTCATTATTATATTGTTATTACTATTTCTTTATATAGAAATATTTATGCTTTTGACAGAAGTTTGATAATAGGAAATATAATTAAATTAATTATTCAATTTTTACAATCTTTAGGTGAAAATTTCAATACTTTCTTTCATGATAATATATTTAAATTTCAAGATGATATTCCAATTAAAGAAAAGAAATTTGAAGATAAAAATAATGAAGAACAAATAAATGAAAAAGAAATTGAAAAGAATAATAATGATGATAATAATAATATTGATAATAATATTAATAATAATGATGAAAATGATGATAATAAAACAGTAAAAACTGGTAATTCAAAAAAGAAAAAAAAGAAGAAAAAAGAAAAATTTGATTCATTTAAAAATATATCAAAATCAATTCCAGATAAGAAAATAAAATATATAATTTATGAATCAATAATTTATAATTTAAAAAGATCATATTTCTTTTTAGATATTGATGATTTAATTGATAGTGAATTGCCTTATGATAAATTAATAATATTAACTTCAAATTTTATTGATTTTTTAATTGAATATATTGAAACAACAAATGATAATAAAGAAATATTAAATAAATATATTAAATATTTATTTTTTGGAAAAAAAGTAACTGAACAAAAAAATGCATTTGAAATATTAGATTATAAACCAATTTTAAATGTTTTATTTATTCAATTAAAAGATGATGATATTAAAAATGAAAAATTATATTTATTAAGAAAAAAAATGTTATGTTATATTAAAATAAAATATACTCAATTATTAATTTCATATCTTCAACTCGGAAAAAAAGATAAATTTATTAATAAACTTTTAATATTAAAATGTACACCAATTGAATTATTTCAAGAAATTTTATATAATTTCAAAGAAGTTTTAGAAAATTTAAAAAGAAAAAATAAAATATTATATAATTCATTAATGAAAATTAAGAATACAAAAAATTATGTTAAACAATTAATTTTTTATTATACATATGAAAGTTCTTTTAGAAATATTATTGAATTATCATTATGTTTTAAATTATATATTTTAATTAAAATATATGAAGATATTTATAGAAATTATTCTTTAAGAAATCATTTTAATAAGTTAAATATAGAAAAAATTAATTATGATGATATTGATAAATTTGGTATAAGAAGTACTTTTGGTAAAAGAATTTATTTATTTTTAGAAAAAATAGTTTTACAAGTTGAAATAAAAAAACCAGAGAAAATAGAAATTGAAGAAGAAGAAAATAAAGGAAAAAATACAGAAAAAAATATTGAAAAAATATCAAATAATGTAATAAAAAGATTTAATATAAAAAATGATGAAGAAAGTAAAATTCAAATTTATAAAAATGAAGATGACGAAGAAATATATTATAAAAATAATAATTTAATTACATTTTTTATAAGACCTTATATAACTTTTTCATTAAGTAATAATTCAAGAAATTATTTTGAAAATAATGTTGATAGAACAAATGCAACAACAAAATTTAATTATTTAATTTTTTATTCTGATTATTGTTTATTTGAAATGATCTCAAATTTAAAAAGAATAGGAAAAAATCAATTTAAATCTAATTTACTTGATTTTAATTTTAATTTAATGGAAATTATAAATTATTTAATTATTCTTTTTCAAAATTGTTTATTAATGTATCATTATTATATTTCTTCAAGTGTTGATGATTCAATTTATGATGTTAAAGATAATGATTTAAAGTATCATCTTTTTTTTACTAATTTAATTTTATCTTTAATACAAATTTTTTTCTTATTAATTTGTCTTATTATTTGGTTTTATTTTAGATTTTTAAATTGTTATCAAATGAATATAATGAAAGAAAATAATCAAAATTTTATTTTTAGAAAAAAAAATCAAGATAATAAAATATCAAATGAAGTTATAGATTTATTTAATGAAAATAAAGATATTTCTGTATCAAAAGTACAATCAATAATAAATAAAAGTATTCCTTTAAGACAAAAATTATTTACAGCAATAATTTATAGTATATTAATAAATAGAGAAGTAAATATTCTATTATTTTCTTTAATTTTAACTGCTTTATATGTAATAACAAAAAGTACTTTATTTTTAGTTTTTCAAACAATATTTATAATAAATATTATACCAATTTTGTTTAAAATTTATAAAATAATGTTAATAAAAATTTTATATATATTTATAATTTTAATTTTTGAATTTTTCATTGTTTATATTTTTATGTGGTTTTCATATTTTTATTTTTCAGATTTATTTAACTTTAATAATGTTATTGATAGTAATAGTCAAGAAAATATTTCTGATAGTTTTTGTTATTCTTCAGTTCAATGTTTATTATTTCTTATTCAAAAAGGTATTACTTCAAAAAAAGGAATTGGAGAAGTTATTAGTAAAGTAAGTTTTTATTCAGATTATATATTTTATCTTAAAAAATTTTTTTATGAAATGTTATTTTGGATTATTATTATTTTAATTTTAGGAAATATATTTTTAGGAATTATTGTTAATATGTTTAGTCAATTAAGAAAAGAAAATTCTAATTTAGAAGATGATAAAAATAATATTTGTTTTATTTGTCAATTAAGTAAAGATGAATGTTTATTTAGAAATATTGATTTTGATAATCATATTAAAGGAATTCATAATTTATGGAATTATGTTTATTTTCTCGTTTATTTACATATTAATAATTCTAATGAATTTAATAGTGTTGAGAATTTAGTTTGGGATAAATTAAATGATAATGATTTTAATTGGATTCCTATTCAAAAAAGTGATGATTAATATTTTTATAAATCTTATTTTTTATTTTTTATAAATTAATTAAAACGGTTTTATTAAAAGATTTTTTATATTTATTTTATTTAATAAATCAAAAAAAAACAATGAAAATTTTATATTTATTTTTGCTATTGAATATTATTGAAAACATTAATATTAAATTAGAAAAAGATAGTATTAAACAATCATTATTAAATAATAAAAATAATACATTAACTCAATTTTTAGATTCAAATAATTATTTTTATATATATGTAATAAATAAAAATAAAACCCTTAATAATATTAAACTATTTCTTAGACAAAATAATGAAATTAATAATATAATATCATCTAATACTACCAATTCTCAAAATGAAACGGTTGAAAATAATAAAAATGAAACATTAAATAATAATATAAATAATCAAAATAACTTTAATGACAATTCAAATAATTTGATAAATATTCTAAATAAGGATTTAGAAAATAATAAAGATGATAATGATAATTTTCAAAATCAACAACAATCTTTTATTAAAAATAATGATTCATTTAACAATAAACCTTTTTTTGATAAAGATAATAAAACATTAAATAATGATGATAAAAAAGATGATAATTTTCATAATGATTCATTTAATAATGATGATAAAAAAGATGATAATTTTCATAACGATTCATTTAATAATGATGATAAAAAAGATGATAAATTACATAATGATTCATTTAATAATGATGATAAAATAGATGATAATTTTAAAGATGATTCATTTAATAATGATGATAAAAAAGATGATAATTTTAATAATGAAAATAACCTTAAAAACAATTTTACATTTAACCCTTTAATGCAAAAACCAGGTCAATTTATGAAAGAAGAAAAAGAAAATATATTTGATTCATTTAAAAATAATAAAACAAGAGAATTTGAAAATGATTATTTTTCAATGTGTATATATGATAAAAAAAATATAACAGAAAAAAATTTAGGTAATATCTCATCAACAATGTCAAAAATAGATTTTCATAAATGTGAAGAAAAATTAATAAAAAATGGAATAATAAATAAAAATGATTCTTTAATTATAGTACAAATGGATATTAATAGAAAAGATCAATTAACAAATCAAGTAGAATATCAATTTTTTTTTTCAAATGGAACTGAAATTAATTTATCTTTATGTAAAGATATAAAAATAAATTTAATTTTAAATGTTAATATAACTTCAATTAATAATTTAGATAAAGCAAAAGACATTTTTAATAAAAATGGATATGATATATTTAATTCTAATGATAGTTTTTATAATGATATTTGTACTATTTATACTTCAGAAAATAAAACAGATTTAACTTTAAAAGATAGAAAAAAAATAATTTATGAAAATTATTCTTTTTGTGAAGAAAATTGTACTTTTATTGGATATAATTTTGAAGAAAATACTGTTAATTGTTCTTGTGATGTAAAATATGAAGTAAATGAAGATTATAGTCAATTTAATATTAATCAATTTTCAAAAAAAGTTTTTAATGTTTTTAGTGAATCAAATTTTAAAGTTATTAAATGTTATAAATTAGTTTTTTCTATTTATAATTTAAAGAAAAATTTTGGAAGTCATATTATAATTTCTTTAGGGATTATACAATTAATATATATTTTTTTATTTATTAAAAATCCTGATAATGAAAATAATATTTATGCTAATTTATTAAAATCAAAAAAAGAATTCTATAAAAAAAATGATGATAATTCAGTAAATAAACAATTAAATCCTCAAAATAAAAATAAAATATCATCATTTCAAATTAATAAAACACCAATTGAAAGTAATAATGAAATAATTGAAAAAAAAGATTTTGAAAAATATGTAAATATAGTTATTAATAATTATAAAAAAAATGAACAAAATACAATATTTAAATATAAATCAAATAATATTTTAACATCATCAAAAAAAATAAATGAAAGTTTCACTAATAATAATAAAATAAAAGAAAAAGAAGAAATTAAATATACAGAAAAACAAATGAATAAATTTTCATATGAAGAAGCAATAAAATATGATAAAAGAGATTTTATTGATTATTATACAGATAAATTAAAATATGAACAAACATTCATTTTTACATTTTTTACAAAAGCAGATAATAATAATAAAAATATAAAAATAATATTATTTATTTTTTATATAACAATGTTTATTTCTTTTAATGCTTTATTTTTTAGTGATAGTAATATTTCACATATAAATAAAAAATCAGGAAAATATGATTTTTTATATTTTTTACCTAAATCAATTGTATCTTCTCTTTGTTGTGCATTAATTAATTCTTTACTAAAATTATTTGCATTAAATAATCATAAAAGATTTAAAAATTTAAATGAATATATTGAATATAAAAAAAATAAGAAAATCAAACTGATTATATTTTTTATTCTTCAATTTATCTTTTTTTTTAGCTTTTGTCGGTTTTGATAGTATTTCTCATGCTTCTGAAGAATTTAATTTTTCTAAAGATAAGATTATTAATGTTTTATTTGCTGCTATTTTTTTCGCAGCTTTATTTTATATAATTATTCTATTTTTGTCTGCAACGGCATATCCACCTCAATATCATTCCTGGTTTGAATACATTAGCAATTTAAGTAAACATAGCGGCATAGAAAGCTTCCCAGTATTTTATGCTGTAAATCATTATCTCGGAGACTACGGGTATTATGCATTGATTTTTTCTTTGTTTGCGTTAATTCTTACAAGTTTAATTGGGAATATATATGCGTTAAGCAGGTTACTATATAGAATGGCCTTAGATAACATTATTCCTCATAAATATTCTGAATTAGATTGTGATAATGTTCCAAATAAAGCTATATGGCTGGTTGCTTGTTTGTCAGTTTTTATTCCATTTTTAGGAAGAACTGCAATTGGGTGGATAGTCGATGTCACCGCAATAGGCGCTACCTTAGTTTATTCATTTGTTTCAATATCTGTATGGAAGATTGCTAAAGAATCAGGTCTTAAAAAAGAGAAGGCTTATGGGGTCATCGGTCTTTTCTTTATGGTTGTCTTTGTAGTTTACTTGCTTTGTCCAAATTTGATTAGAACAGGTAAGATTTCTACAGAATCTTATTTGTTATTCCCTCTATGGTCAATTTTGGGAATGATTTATTTCAGACAATTGCTTAAACGAGATAATGAATCAAAAAATACACGATTTGGAAAGTCAACTATTGTTTGGATACTTCTATTTACTATAATGCTTAGCACTTCGTTTACCTGGATGCTTGATTCTAATCAAAATACTTCAAACAAACTAATCTCTGACCTTGAATCTGCGAAAATAATCAGTAATGATAATTTTAATGTATTAGAACACAATGTTTATAATCATTTTAATCAGAATTTAATTAATATTCTTGTTTTTGCAACGGTTGTTACTTTTTCTGTAATCATATTGATTAGCAATTATTCTTTTATTGTGAAAAGAACTCACAAATTTGAAATAGAACGTAAGAGCATTGAAAAAGAATTTGAAATTAGTCAGATGATACAAAGTTCTGTTTTGCCTGTTAATTATCCTGAAAATGATAGATTTGAGTTATATGCTTCTATGACTCCGTCTAAGAGTGTTGGCGGAGATTTTTATGATTTCTTCAAGGTAGATAATGAGCATGAGGCTGCAATAATAGCTGATGTTTCTGGCAAGGGAATTACTGCTGCTATGTTTATGATGAATGCGAAAGTAGCAATAAAAGAAGCTGTTCTTAGTGGTAAACCTTTAGTAGAAGCTTTGGAAAAGGCTAATATAGATCTTTGCGAACATAATAAGGCTAGAATGTTTATAACAGTTTTTCTTGCTGTTCTTGATTTAAATACAGGTGAGTTAAAATGCATCAATGCCGGTCATAACCCCCCTCTTATAAATCATAAAGGCACTTGGGAATACTGTAAGATCAAACATTCTATTGCCTTAGGTGTATCAAAGAAAATCAAATTTACAGAAGTAAGTATCGAACTTGAACATCAAGATTCTTTGTTTATGTATACAGACGGTGTTACAGAAGCTAAAGACATAAATGATAATCTTTTTGGTGAAGAAAGATTATTAAATTTTCTTGCTAAACAGGATAATCAACCAAGAAGTCTTTTGAATAATACCTTGGCAGAATTGAAGAGTTATGCTGGTAATGCGCCTCAAAGTGATGACATTACCATGGTAATGATAAAGTATCTGTAACCTATAACAATCCCATCATTTCACTTCTCTGTTCTCTAAAAGAAGCTTTAGCAATTTTTTACTTTATATTAAAAATATGCTAATATATTAGCCAAACAAATTATCGGAGGAGATAAATGTCCGAACATATGGCAAATCCATTAGAAACATTGAAGACACAGCTGAAAAAGCTTGCAGACAAACCATTTAAGCACAAATATTATGTACCAGCATTATGGGTTGAAGTAGGTAAAGAACCAGTAGACGGTAAAGAAATTAAAAATATATAATAACCTAAAGAAGTTAAAAAGCCAGATGAAGGTAAAGAAATTAAAAAAACGGAAGAACCTAAAGAAGTTAAAAAACCAGAAGAAGGTAAAGAAATTAAAAAAACAGAAGAACCTAAAGAAGTTAAAAA
>JAJJLH010002886.1:0-12210 GCA_023806865.1 Isotricha sp. YL-2021a | reverse complement strand
AATGTCAAAATTTTATCCTGTAAGAGTTTCTACAGATAAACAAAATATATCAATTATAAATAATAGAAAAATAAAATATAATGTTTAAAAATTATGCTGAAGATTTAAAAAATGAAAATATAATATTTGATGAAAATTCAATAAATGAAATAAGAACTTTAATAGATAAACATGAAGATTTCTTTGTTGATTTTGCTTTTAATGAAATTCAAATAAATAAAAAATCATTGAATAAAATATTTTCAATATTAGAAGAACCAATAGAAGAAAAAATATTATTTCAATTTGATTAAATGAAATAGAAGATAAAGAATATAATTATAAACAAATTTTAATAGAAAAAAATAATAAAACATTAAAGCAAAAAGAATTAGAAAGATTAAAGAATAAAAATTCAAATAATATTGAAAGTTCAATAACTCCAAGAAGAAATAAACCATAAAGCAGAATCATTAAGAATATTAAAAAATTTATAAAGATATAGAATTTGAGATTGGACCAGATCCAAGGTTTATTATATATAATTTATATATAAAAAAACATAAATTATTTTAAATAAGTTAAAAAAAATAAAAAATGTCAAAAATATATTTTAAAGATATTGAAGAAGATAGTAAAAATATAATAAAAAAAGAAGTAAATGCATTTATTCAAAATAAAACATTTAATTTAAGTGATTGTGATTTTTTAATGAATCAATTATGTGATAGAATAACAAAAGGTTTAATGGCAAATTCAGATAATTTTAAATATATATTAAATATTGTATTTTTAGAAAATTCAAATAAAGGTTTTACTCAAAAATTTAATGCAATGTTTGACATTGAAACAGATGGAATTATTTCAATGCATTTTCCATTTGAAAAAATATCATGTGTTGTTAATTTAATGGTTTTATCATTTTAAAAAATATAAAAAAATAAAAAAATTCCTTAATTATAAATCACAATTATACAATTAAATAAAATTTAAAAAAATAAAAAAATAAAAAAAACAATAATTATTAAATTTAATAACTTATAAAAAAACCATCAAAAAAAAAAAATAAAATTCAACATTTAAAAAAAATAAAAAAAAAAAAAAAAATGAATAGAAAATCTCCAAAAGAAAGAAAAATATTTTTATCAAATTTAAACACTTGGTTTTCAAATTTTTTCATAGAAGAATTTCGAACAGACTATTTACCAGATGCAAAAATAAGAAACACAATAATGGGAACAATAAATTCAACAGGTCATCCAATTCCAAAATTATTTGAGCCAATAGAAACTCAAATAGAAATAGGATATAATTACAATCAAGAAGTTTTTCAAAATGATTATTTTATTTATAATATTGATGATGCCAATTTAGCAGAAATTGATTTTATTATAAGAGGATTAAATGATTTAAAATATGATAATGAGAAAACTTTAATTTTAATTTCTAATATTATGACTTGGGCGAAAACTCCTTTAAAAATTAAAACTAAAGAAGAAATTGATAGAATTGATTTTAATGAAGAAGAATTTTTTCCTCCTGTTGAAGAAAAAGAAGAAATTATTGAAGAAAAAAAAGAAGAAGAAAAAAAAGAAGAAGAAAAAAAAGAAGATGATATTAATTTAATTGATAGAGGAAGTTCAAAGAGAAATACTTTAAAAAGAAATACTTTAAAAAGAAATACTTTAAAGAGAAATACTTCAAAGAGATCAACATTAAGAAAAAATACTATTAAAGAAGAAGAGAAAAAAGAAGAAGAAAAAAAAGAAGAAGAAAAGAAAGAAGAAGAAAAAAAAGAAGAAGAAAAAAAAGAAGAAGAGAAAAAAGAAGAAGAAAAGAAAGAAGAAGAAAAAAAAGAAGAAGAAAAGAAAGAATTAAAATTAATATTAACAGAAGATGAAATAAAAGAAGAAGATGAAAACAAAGAAAGAATTTTTTATCATAAAGATACAGATTACAATTTAAGAATCCCAAATCAAAAATATAGAAAATATAAAATATTAGAATCAAAAGCCTTATCAACAACAAATCCAAATTTAAGAGTATATATAATATGTCCTGGTTTCATATATGGATGTGGTGAAAATTTTTTTTTTAATTATTTCAGAATGTCTTATTTAGGAAATCCAAATCCAATTCCAATTATAGGAAAAGGTTTAAACTCAATTCCAACAATTCATATTATTGATTTAATTAAAATTATAAGAAAAGTTATTGAAAAAAAACCAAATGATAAATATATTTTTGCAGTTGATAAAACAAAAAATCCATCTTTATATAATATTATTAAAAGTATTTCTTTAGCAATTGGTGATGGTAAAATTAAGAAAATTGATAAATTTGATATTAATGATATTAATATGGATAATTATCAAGAATTAAATATTGATGTTAAAGTTTTACCTTCAAAAATTTGTTTAGATGAAAGAAAATTAAATGAAGATATTGAAGATTTTAATAAAAGAAAATTTAAATGGAGATGTGAATTTGGTATTCCTGAAAATTTAGATTTATTAAGAGATGAATTTAATTTATATCGTGGATTAAAGTCAGTTAAAATTATTATAATTGGACCTCCTTCTTCAGGAAAAAGTAATTTATGTAAATTAATAAATGAGAAATTAAAATTACCTTATTTAAATATAAGTGATTGTATTAATGAATATAAAAATGAAAAAAGTGAATTAGGAGAAGAAATAAGAAATAAATATATTGAAATAAATGAAAATTTAGAAAAAGTTATTGAAGAATATGAAAAAAAAAAAGCAAAAAAAAAAAATGAACCTCCTTTAGATTTAAATGAATATAATAAATTACCAAATGAGTTATTAATTAAAATTATTAAAAAAAAAATAAATAGTAATCAATGTGTTAGTCGTGGTTATATTTTTGATGGTTTTCCAAAAAGTTATGATGATTGTAAAGAATTATATTATGATGAAATTATTAAGATAATAGAAAAAAATGAAGAAAATGAAAATAATGAAGAAAATGAAGAAAAAAAAGAAGAAGAGAAAAAAAAAGAAGAGAAAAAAAAAGAAGAAAAAAAGAAAGAAGAAGAAAAAAAAGAAGAAAATGAAGATGAAAATATAATAAAAGAAAAAATATTTAAAAAAGAAAGATTACCAGATTCAATAATTTTAATATCAAATTATTCAGAAGAACAAATAAAAACAAATTTATCATCATTACCAGATTATGAAGAAAAAAAAGAAGAAATTGATTACAGATTTGAAAGAAGAATAAAATTATATAAAACTCAAAACGAAAATGAAAATCCAGAAATAAAAAAAACAATAGATTTCTTTACAGAAAACTCAATTGAAATTTTTAATTATGACTTTACTTTATCATATGAAGATCAATTAGAAAAATTAAATGAATATTTAAATAGAAATGGCCCAATTAATATTTATGAAAGATTATCAGAAGATAATGAAATTGTACCTTTTATTATTGAAGAAGAAAAAAAAGAAGAAGAAGAAGTCGAAGATAAAGAATATAAAAAATTATTAGAAGAACATTCTGAAGAAAAAGAAAATTTTGATGAAGAAAATGATAAAAAAGAAGAAGATGATGATTTAAAAAATTCTTCTGATGAAGAAATTTCAATAAAAGATTTTAGTGAAGAAAAATCAAATGAAAAAATGAAAGTTGTTGAAAATACTTTTGAAATTCAATTAAGAAAAGATAAAGAAAGAGAAATTCAATTATTAGAAAAAAAAACTGAAATTTTAAGAAATTTTCTTAATTCAAATGTAATTCCTATTTTATCAAAAGGAATTTTAAATATATGTCAAAATTTACCAAAAGATCCAGTTGAAGCTTTATGTGATTATTTAACTAAAATTCATTTTGGGAAAGATTTAGGAAAAGAAAATATTGATAATAATGGGAATAGTAAAAATAATGATTTTAGTAATTTGTTAAATTCTGAAGAAAGTAGTAAAGTTGAAGAAGAAAAGAAAGAATATAAAAAAAAAATTAGTAATAAAAATACTTTAAATAATAAAAAAAAGAAAAAAAAAGATATTGAAAAAAAATCAAGTATTAATAATGATGATAATAATAAAAAAAATGGAAAATAATTTTTTCAATTATGATAAATTTATATTTTGAAATGAAGGAAAAAATAATAATTGAAAATATATTATACTAATTAAATTTTTTTAATATTCTTATTATTTTTTTCATTATATATATATTTATTTTTATTAATTTTAGCATTTATAAATTTTTGTATCACCTTGAATAAGAATTATATCTTTATTTTTCAAAAGGAAAATTTTTCTTGCTTTTATTCTCCCTTTAGTAAAATACTTAGTAATAAATTTATTTCTTAAAAAATCATAATATCCAAAAATTCCAAATTCACAAGAAACCAAAATATTATTATTATTATTGATAAAAATAAAATTATTAACTGGACAATTCATTTGAATTATTATTTCACAATCTAAAATAAATTCATTTATTTTAATAATATAAATTGAACCACCCCAAGAATTAATAGCAATTTTATCATTTGAAATTTGACTCATTTGAGTTAAATGGCTATAACGAAAATTTATAAAACCAATTTTTTGATAATTATTTTCAACATTAAATTTAATTATATTTCCATTACTACAACCAGTAAATAATAATTTATTAAAAGGAGAAAGTAAACATAAAGATTTAATTGAAGCATGAATCTCATTTATTGATTTAATAAATTCAATTGAATTAATATCATTTAATTTATATATATTTAAAATATAATCATCACATCCTGCATATAATAATTTATTTATTTTATCATATTCAATTGAAAATACTGAACCATTTAAATTTTCACTTATTTCTTTAATTTTTTCATAATTTTCAATATTGAATAATTCAATTTTTTTATTTGATGTTGCAATTAATATTTTAATATTATTTAAATATATTTCTAATAATTTAAAAATTCCATTTCTATTACATTGAATATTTTTGATTGAATTAAAATTATTTGGTTCTATAATTGCAATAAATGAAGTATATGATGCAATTGCAATATTATTTGTTGATAATTGAATAATATCTATTATATAATCATAATCTCCTTTTTGTTCTGGGGTTATTGAAATAATTTTTTTAAAAGGTATCTTCTTAAATTTAATAGGATATTCACATAATTTTTTTTCAACTTTTATCATTTAATTTAAAAAATTTAATTAAAAAATTATTATAAAAAAAATATTTATTTTCATAAATACATAACCAAAAAAAATTATTTTTACAAAAAAACAATTAGTTTTGTTTTTTTAACATATATATAATTTCCATTTTATTTTTGATTGAATCAATTTCTAATTCATTTATATTATATGCGGCTTCAGGATTTTTATCAAAGCCTCCTTTTAATTTTATTAATTCTTTTTCTTTTAGTATTTTTGTATTTATTGAATCAATTTTATTTTTTAAATTTCTTAATTCATTATAATTTATATTTTCATTTCCGTTTTGTTTTATATTTTTTTTTGGAATTTGTAAATAATTTTTATTTTTTATTTCACTTAAATAATCTTTAATATTTTTCGTATTTGATGATGCATTTGAAAAACTATTATTTTTGAATATGATTGGAAATAATTTTTTTTTTGGACTTTTATTTAAAATTTCTTTAACTTTCAAATTTGTGTTTAAATCAATTTGACATAAAGAAAAAGAATTATTAACTATTTTATTTTCTTTAATACACTTAGAATTTATATTTTGAATATTATTAAAATTATTAAAATGATTTTTTTTATTTATTTCTTCATCATAAATAATTGAAATATTTTTTTTATTAATTATCCTTATTCCTTTATGTTCTTTTATTACTTTTGGTACTTTCACATTTTTATTTGAATAATCTTTCATTTCTTTATGATAATTCATTATTTTCATTTTTTTATTTTGAATATTTTCTTTTTGTTTATTTTCTTCTTCATTTATTATTTTAAATAAAGGATTTTTATATTCTGGAATTATTTGAGAACGATTTTTCCATAATCTTTTTAAGTTTTTTGTTAATTCAATTTTTTCTTTTTTTAAATTTAATAATGTTTCATCATATTTTTTTTTATGAATATCTAAATTTTCAATTGCTGATTTAATTTTTACCTTTCTTTCTGTAAGTGATTTTGAAAAAAATTTATTTTCTCCTTTTTCATACTTACTTTTTATTTTATTATATAAATAACTATTATTATTTCTTGATGTTGATGTTTTTATTAAATAAGATAATTTATTATATTTTTCATTATAATTCATCATTCTTTTTTTAATTAAATTTTTTTCTATTTGTCTTTTTTCTTCTAAAAGTTGAATTTTTTTTTTTTTTTCTTCTTCTTCAATTTCATTTATTTTTTTAATATGTTTCTTTTGAGATTTATCTAATTCTTTTAATCTCTTTTTTCTTGAAATATAGCATTTATCAATTATATTATTTATATATTTTTGAAATTTAATTTCTTCATTTTCATTTTCATATTTTTCTAAAAAGTTTCTAATATTATTTTTTCTATCTGATATTTTTTCTTCTTTCAAAATATTATCTAATTGAATATTTATATCATTAAGTTGAAGTAATAATAATTTTTCTTTTTCTTTCATTTGATTAATATTAGATATTCTAATATTATCATGTACCTTACTTGAATTTACATTTAAATAAGATTCATTGATATAAATTTCTTCATTATTATGTAATTGTATAATTTTATTTTTTATATCATCTTTCTTTTTATTTAATAAATTAAATGCTTTTATATTATCTGATTTCATATTTTTTATACTTGAATCTATCTCATTTTGTTTTGAAATAAAAGATAAATAATCTTTAGATTCTTTTGAAATTAAATTAGATGATTGTTTTATTTCTTTTTCAATTTCATTTAAAATTTTATTGTTGATATTATTTAAAACTGTAAAATTTTGATAATTTGAATTTGTTAATTTACTATATTATTAATTATATAATATTACATTATATCATTAATTTTTTTTTCATTTTCTTTTTCATTTTCATTTTCATTCTCATTTTCATTATTTATTATATCATTATTATCATTTTCTTTAGTATCAGATTCAGAATTTTTAACATCAAAATTTTTTAATGACATTAATTATATTTTTTTAATTATTTTTAAATAAAATAGTAATAAATAAAATGAATATAGAACCCAATTTTCATAATAATATATTAGTAAATGAAATACAAACTATTTCAAATCCTTTTATAAAAAATTTAATATTAAACTCTCAAAGAAATTTAAATAACTTATATGATAATTTAAAATCAAATCAATTGAATAATATAAAAAAAGAAAAACAAAAAAAAAAAGAAAAAAAAAATATTAAATTTGCAACTCAAAGCATAAAATATTTAAACCCAAAAATTGAAAAATTTATTCCTTCAATTATGAAAAAAAATAATTATAATCAATTAGAAATGATAAATTATATTCATACTCAAATGGATAATATGAAGATAATAAATGAAAGAAATAAAAATGATGTTATTAATATTATTCAAGAATATTCAATTTTAAAAAATGAAATTATTATTCAATTATCACAATATTTAAAAACCAATTTTGATAAAGAAGTTTTTATAATTAATAATAATAGAAATATAAATCTTGAAGAATATAACATAATGAAAGAACAAATTGAAAATTTAAAAAATCAAATTAAAGAAATGGAAAATAATAATATAAATGTTTTGAATAAAGAAAAAAATTTTAATGAAATTGATTTAAATTTTTTGGAAAATAATGATAGTCTTAATAATAAAGAAAATAAAAAAAATGATAAAATTAATATTGAAAATAATAATATAGATAATAATGAAGAAAATAATTCAAAAAAAAATGACAATGAATTAAAAACTAATGGAGAAAATATAGAATTAACAAAAGTACAAGAAAATAAGGAAGATATAAAAAACCAAATTGAAAAATATGAAAAGTTAAAAGAAGAACTTGAAAATAATTATAAAAATGAAATAAATAAAATAAAAAATGAACATAATAATAATTTAGAAAAGTTAAAAGAAGAACTTGAAAATAATTATAAAAATGAAATAAATAAAATAAAAAATGAGCTTGAAAATAATAAATTAAAAGAAGAATTTGAAAAAAATTCTCAAAATGATTTAAATAAATTAAAAGAAGAACTTGAAAATAATTATCAAAATGAAATAAACAAAATAAAAAGTGAACATGAAATTAATTTAAATAAATTAAAAGAAGAATTTGAAAATAATAATCAAAATGAAATTAATAAATTACAAAAAGAAATTGTTAAAAAAGAAAAAAGTTTTGAAACTATAATAAAAGAAAAAGATAAATATTTACAAACATTAGAAAATGACAAAAAAGAATTAAATAATAAAATAGATAATGTCTTAAAAGAAAAAAGTAAATTTGAAAAAGAAGTCAAAAACTTATCAAATGAAAATAAAAAAATAAAAACAGAAAATGATTCACATTTAAAAAGTTTAAAAGAAAAAAATGAGAAATTAGAAAATATTCAAAAACAATTAAATGAAGCAAATACAAAATTATC
The DNA here is from genome assembly GCA_023806865.1 of Isotricha sp. YL-2021a. NCBI lineage: Eukaryota > Ciliophora > Litostomatea > Vestibuliferida > Isotrichidae > Isotricha > Isotricha sp. YL-2021a. The sequence goes on along the minus strand of JAJJLH010002886.1, from coordinate 3,651 downwards.
AAATTCAAAAAAAGATTTACAAAAATTAATAAATGCAGAAAAGGAAAAACAATTAAAAGACAAAAATAATTCAAAAAAAAATTTTGATAAAGAAAAAGAAAAATTAATGCAAGAAATTGAAGAATTAAAAAAGAAAGGAAAAGAAAATGATGAAAAATTATCTAAAGATCAAAGTAATTTAAAAAAACAAATTGAAAAAATTAAAAAAGAAAAAGAAAAGATTTCTAAAGAAAAAGAAGTTTTAAATAAACAAAATGAAGAAATAAATAAAGAAAAAGAGACTTTAATAAAACAAAATGAATTACTTAATAATGAAAAAGATAACTTAATCAAACAAAATGAATTATTAAATAATGAAAAAAATAATTTAATAAAACAAAATGAATTACTTAATAATGAAAAAAATTCTTTAATTAAGCAAAATGAATTATATCATAATGAAAAAGATAAATTAATCAAACAAAGCGAAACATTTAATAATGAAAAAGATAATTTAATTAAGCAAAATGAATCTTTCAATATTGAAAAAAATAATTTAGTCAAACAAAATGAATTAGTTAATAATGAAAAAGATAACTTAATAAAACAAAATGAATTACTTAATAATGAAAAAGACAATTTAATTAAACAAAATGAATTACTTAAAAATGAAAAAAATAATTTAATTAAACAAAATGAATTAATAAATAATGAAAAAGATAATTTAACCAAAAAATTAGAAGATTATAAATCGAAAAATGAAGAATTAAATAAAGAAATAAATGAATTAAAAGAAGAAAATATAAAAATAAATAATGAAAGAGAAATACAAAAAATAATAGAAATTGAAAATGAAGAGAATAAAAATAACGAAACAATATTAAATTTAACAAAAGAAATAAATAATATAAAATTATTAAACGAAGAATACAAAATGAAAAATGAAAATTTAAAAGAAGAAAATGATTTATTAATAAAATCAAATGTAAGATTTAAAGATGAAAATGAAATTCATATAAAAGAAAAAGAACAAATGACAAATATTCAAGTAAATAGTTTACATCAAATAAACGAATTAAATGATAAAATTGAAGAATTACAAAAAAAAAATAATGAATTAATAATAGAATATGAAAATAAATTAAAAAATAATAATGAAGAAGAAAAATATCAAAATGAAATAAATAATAATTTAAAAATAATAGAAGAACAATCTAAAAAAATAGAGGAATTAACTGAAAAATTAAAAAAAGAAAATTTAGAATGTGAAAATGAAACATTACGTTTTCAATTAGAAAAAGAAAAAGAAAAATGTAAAATATATTCAGAAAAAGGATTAGAATTAAGGAATCAATATAATGAATTGAAATCAAAATCAGAAAAAATAGAATTAATACCAGAAATGGAAAAAAAAATTGAAGATTTAGAAAATTCAAATAGAAATATTGAAAATGAAAAAAATACACTATCATTTGAAAATAAAAATTTACTTAAACAAAATTCAGATTTAAAAATGCAAAATTCTGATTTAAATATAAAATTAACTGAAGAAATAGTAAATAAAAATCAATTAAATGATAAAATAACAGAATTAATAGAAGAAAATAATGAATTACTTTCAGAGAAAGAAAATTTAGAAAAAGAAAATGAAGAATATAATAAACAAATAGAAGAAATATCAGAAATAATAAAATCAAATCTTCCTGAAGGAATAACAATTTATGAAATTGGGAAAAAATATAATGAAATTTTAGAAGAGAAATTAAAATTAGAAAAAGATTATGAAAATAATATAAATGAAGATTCAAAAAATTTAATTAATAAAATAAAAAATTTAGAAAATGAATTAAATAAATGTAATAAAGAAAAACAAAATTTAGAACTTCAAATTGCACTTTCTGGTGAAGAAATAGAGAATTTACAAAATAAAATTAAAGATTATGACGAAAGTAATTTATTAACTTATTCATCTGAAAGTTCAAATTTAAATCATATGATTATTAAATCAAAAAATGAAGATTTAAAAAAAGAAAATGATTCTCTTTATAATAAAATTATTTTATTAGAAGATAAATTATCAAAAAGAATTGATGATGAAATTCAAAGAGAAAAAAAAATTAATGAAATGATAAAAGAACTTGATGAAAATGAGATTACAAATGAAGAAATAAAAGATAAATTAAGTAATTTAAAAAATAAAAATATATTAAATGATAATAATAGTATTTTTTCAAGAGAAAAAAGTATAAATAAAAAAGAAGAAATATTAGATTCAATCAATTATATTAAAATAATATTGAAAAAATTTAAACCTTCAAATAATAGAGAATTAGAGGCAGCAAATAGATTAAAACATCTTATAGATGACTCAAATACTTCATTTAAAAGTAATGATGATGATTTTGAATTAAATCTTGATATTTAAAAATAAAATAATTATATTTATTTTAATTAGAAATATTATTTTATTTATTATAATTATATTTTTATAATTTTTTTTGAAATAATTATTAATCGTATTTTAATATTGCTATATATATATAATAATCTAAATCTTTAAATTTATATATTCTAATATTATTTGTATCATTATCCTCAATTTCAGTGTTTATAGAGGGTAAAATTTTTATTTTATACATTGAAGGTTTATTAACAGAATAATCTAAGGAATTAAAATAAACTTTAAATTCTTCTTCATCACCTTTTTTAAAAAAATTTGATACAACTAAAAATTTTTTATTAATATAATAAAAATTTAATATTTTAGATATTGAAGAGCATAATTTATTTACCATTAATTGTGATTCATTAGTAAATTTTAAATGATTAGAAAAAAATTTTTCAATTTCATCATTTAAAATATCAAAAACATGGTTTTTTGATTCCATATTTCTTTTTAAATATTTCTTTTTAAATTTTATAAATTAAATATTAATTTTTATTTAATTAAAAATTAATCTTCAATTCTTTTATATTCAAAAAAAGTAAGAAAAATTATTCCATTATATTCTAAACCATCTATATTAATAATATCTTCACCACTGGCTTTTCCGGCAGGACATATTTTAATATAATATGAATTTGTTTCAATATCACTTCTAACATAATTTTTATTTGAAAAAAAAAATTTTGTTGAGTTTTCCTCTTTATCAAAAAATATTGTAATTAATGAAAATTTTAAAGATAAATCAAATGGTGAATAAAAAGTTTTTAATAATTTTCTATTTAAATTATTTGACTTTTCACCTAATTCTTCTTTTATTTTATTTTTGGAGTTTGAATAATATTCCTTTACTACTTTTTTTAAATTTTCAATTCTTTTAAGTTCTTCTTCTTTTTTTTCTTCATTTTTTTCCATGTTAAATTCTAATAAAAAATAAATTATATATAATAAATATAATTGATTTAAATCATTAACTAACTATTTTAAAAATAAGATTAAATTAATTATATTTGTTTCAAATAGTTTTATTCTTATGACTTTATTAATTTTTTATTTTTAAAATATTTTACTTTGGATTTTCCTTTTTTAAATTAATTTTTTTCCTTTATTAAGAAATAAAATAAGATTTCTTTTCTCCAATTTATAAAATAACTTTTACTTCATATAAAATAGTATTATATATTTTTTGATTTAATTAATTATATAAAAGTAAAATGAAGAAATTTTTT
>JAJJLH010002885.1:0-12220 GCA_023806865.1 Isotricha sp. YL-2021a | reverse complement strand
ATTCTATCTTTTTCTCCAATAAATAATAAAAAGGAAGTAATAGATTTTAATGATGAAATAAACAATGAGATGGAAAATGAAAAAATAGAATTAAAGTTAAAATATAAAACAATGTTATCAAATTCGATATTAATAAATCAATTAATATTAGATAATGAAAATGAAATAAATTATATATTTGATAAAACATCTGATAATTATTTTAAACAGATATTAAAGCAATTTAAAGAGAAATATAGACATTTTATAGGAATTAAAAGATTTTCAATTCCAGTAATTGGAGAAATAAGTTCAGGAAAATCAACATTTTTAAATTATTTATTAAAATTAAATAATATATTACAAGTAAATGATGATATTACAACAAAATTCATTTGTATTATAAGACATAATAAAAAATTAAAATATCCAAAACTTTATAATGTAGAATATGAAAATAGAAATAATGATGATAAGGAAATTAATGATTTAATTCTAAAACCTAATTTTATTAAAGGAAAAATTTTAAATGATGATGAAAATAGTGATATAAAAACTATAATTAAAAACAGAAATAAATATATTTCTGAAAATAATATTAAAAATTATAATGATTATTTTCTTATTTTGGAAACAAATATTCCTTTTTTTACAAATAAAAATGAGAAATATGCTGATTATTTTGAATTTATGGATGTTCCTGGATTAAATGAAAAACAAGAAAATATAAGTCAAAGTGATGAAAATGATTTATCTAAACAATTTTATTTTGCAAATATTTTTCCTATTATTCAAAATAATATAAAATTTGCTATTTTTATTCTTGATTGCTTAAGTTATAAATCACAACAAGTTAAATCAATTTTATCTAATTTTATTAAAATAAAAGATTACCAAATTAAAATAAAAGATAATGAAAATGAGGAAATAAAAAAGAAATTTGAATTAAAAAATAAAAAAACCAAGGAAGATTATGATGATAGAAAATTAAAAATAATTGAAGCATATAAAAATTCAATTATTTATATTTAATAAAACAGATAAATTTGAAAATGAAGAAGAGAAAAATAAATCATTTAAAGAATTTAAGAAGTTTTTAAAAACTGTTAATGGGAATATTGAAGATAAAATATTAAATGAAAATTGTATAGATTTATCATCAAAAATGTTAAATTTAAAAATATATAAATATAATTCATTTTTGGATTATATAAATTATATTTTAAATGAATGTGGAAAAATTCATGAAGAAAAAGATTTTATTAAATTTTTAAAAAAAATCTGATTCAAGATTTTAATTTAAACAAAAATTCTTTCTTAAAAAAAGATATTATTGAAGGAAATGAAAAAGAAAAAAAAGAAATGAAAAATTTAAATGATACAATAATTAACAAATTTGCATATAATAAATCTTTTTCTTCGATTCAAGATTTTAAATTATATAAAAAAATATTTGATGAAAATAAGGATAAAATAAAATTAAATGATCCAAACAAAGAAAAATTAGAGAAATTAATTATATCAAAAATGGAGAAAATACTAATAGATTATTTAGATATTGATGACTATTATGCTTTGAAAAGAAAAATTGCTGATGCAATAGAGAATAAAGACGCAGAAAAGACATTTGGAAAAATAAATGAAATTTTAGAAAAATTTAAAAAAGAGCCAAAAAAACTAAAAAATGAAATGGAATTTTTAAATAAAATAAATGAATATAGAATTTCTATCACAAATATTGATAAAGAAAGTCCTTTTCTTCAAGAAATAGAAAAAAAATCAAAAGAATTAAATAATTCTTTAAATAATACTTCAGGAATAAGATTTTTAGTGTTGGAAAATATTCAACAGGAAAATCTTCTTTTTTAAATAGTTTGATTGGGAATAATATAAATTTATTACAAACTTCAATTTCTGAATGTACAAATTTTGGTTTGTTAATAAAATATATAAAAAAATAAGAGGATATTTGTCTTATTGAAGTAGAAAAACAAATTAGTATTAATAAAGTGTTTATTAAAGAAAAAGAAAAAGGAAAGATTTATAAAGGAGAAAATCAAATAAAAAATATTATTAAAGAATTGAATAATAATAAAACAAAAGAATTAAAATATTATATTTTAAAAATTCCAATTAAATTTTTAGATGAATATAATGATGAAAAAATTAATCAAATAAAAGATAAAATTGAATTTTTGGATTTTCCAGCCTTATACACTTCAAGTAATAATAAAGAAAATAATTTAATTGATGCACAAGATTTATTAAAATGTATTGATGGATTTTTATTTTTATATAAAGAAAAATATTTTGATAATGATTTAATTAAATTAATTAAAAATATACAAAAAAACGTAAAAGAAAGAAATTCAAATTTTTCATTTAAAATTTGCCTTTTTATAAGGACATTTATTGATGAAGATGATGAATATGATAATCAAAATGTAAAAAAATATAAAGAAAAAATGAAAGAAGATATTAAAAAACATTTTAGTCAATCACAAAATTTAACATTTGATCGAATAAATTGGGAAAAACAAGAAAAATTTGATGAATTACATGTTACTTTATTTTCATATTTATTTTATAAACAATATATAGAATTTGAAAATAAAATAGAAAATATTTCATATTTTATAAAAGAAGATGAAGAAATGAATAATGAAGAAATATTAGAAAATTTATTAGAGGAAATAAGTAACCAGATTGATAATGAATCAATTTATTTAAATTTCAATGAAAATGATGAAAATTTTAAAGATGTATTAATAACTTTAAAAACTATATTAATAAATAAATATAAATTTCAAGAATTTGATTTAGTTAAAAATGAGAAAAAAATTAAGGAAATAGTGAAAAACTTTTTATATGTTAAAAAAAATAAGAAATTATCAAAAGATTATATAAATTCTAATATAGAGGATACTATAAAAGAATTAAAATACACAATTAATAATGCAGCAGAATATCATTCAAATGATAGGAATTTTCAAATTGTTGATTTTGTTATAAATGTTTATACTTCATTTCATGATATAAAAATGAGAATTGTTGATGAACAATATTCAATTAATGAAAAAATGTTTAACATCTGCTCATTTAGCTGGTGTAAAAAATGATATTGAAAAAGAATATAGTTTAAATTATTCGAATATTCAAAAAGTTTTAAGTGATTTAAAATTTGATTGTCAAAAGGAAATTGATCAAATAGAGGAGTATATTGGGGATTGTGATACTTTTCCAGATGAAATGAATAAAGTTAATAAAAATGTTGCAGATATTTTTTTATATAATTTAAGAAAAATAAATGAATATCTTAAATCATTTTATAATAAAAGTGAAAAAATAATATATGAATATATAAATCAAATAAAAAAGGATAACAATAATAATTTATCTTCTTTTTCAAATAATAAAAATAAAGAATTTAGAAAATACATAAATATGACTGAAGCCGAGAGTTATTATAATAGAGTAGCTTATCATCATAAAACAGAATTTTATACACCCTTTGTTTATGTTGCTTCAAAAATTATTGATTTTTTTACAAATTATAAACCAATTCATCAGAAAATTGTAAATGAATTTGTCGATGAAGTGAATAAATATATTTCTGATTATTCAAATAATTCGGACAATGATTTAATTAACAATAAAAATTATTTATTTGAATATCTTGATTCTAAATATAAATTTTTTAATGATAAATTTAAAGGAATTAAAAAAAATAAAAAAAAAAAAAAATTATAAAACCCAAAAAAAACCTAAAAAAATCCATATAAAAAAATGAAAAAAAGCATAGCAACCCGTGTCGAAGTACGTCAAGGATTAACAGACGATGACTTAGACTTATTAAGAACAGCATTTGAATTATTTGACGTAGACCATCGTGGAAGAGTAGATCCTCGTGAATTAGTAGAATCAATGAATTCAGTATCATTTGATAAAACAAATCCAGGAGTATATGATATAATAGCATCACTTGATACACCAGAAGCTGCTAAAGCAGGAGGAATTACTTTTGATCAATTAACTAGAACAATTAATGCTAAAATTGCTGATAAAGACTCACAAGAAGGTATGGATAGAATTTTCCATCTTTTTGCTGATGAAAATAATCAAGATGTTATTACTCTTGCTTCTTTAAAAAAAAGAGCTGATGAATTAAGTGAAAAAATCCCTTCTGAAGAATTGAGAGATTTATTAGAAAGAACTGTTGCTAATGGAGTTGAACTTACTTATGATGATTTTATTGATATTATGACTCATAAAGCTTATCAATAAAATTTTATTTTTTTTTTTTCGTGGTTAGTTAACAGTTTTTTTTTATTTAATTTAAGAATTTTTTAAACTTTATTGTTTAAGGTTTTTTTTCTTTTTTTTTTCTTTTTTTTTTTTCTTTTTTTTTTTTTTTTTTTGGGCTTTTTGTTTTGGGTTAACGAAAGGATTTTTTTTATTTTTTATTTTTTTAGATTTTTTTTAATTTGTTTCATAATTATTAATTATTAATTCTTAATTAATAGAAAAATTAAAAAATATATACTTTAAATAATTCAATAAAAAATGAAATATGATTTAATCACAATTATTATAAAAAAAAATTAAAAATGTAAAAGATTATAATATAGAAAATAATATTTCAAATCAATTTAAAATAATGAAAAAATACTTTTATAATTTGATATTGAGATTAAATCGATATCAAATATTGAAAAATTATTATATGTATTTGTGTATTATTTAAAAAGTAAAAATGAAAAAAATAAATGAAAAAATATTCATTTTTTCATAATATGAAATTAAAATTGTATTCTATATTTTTAATAAGGTTTATTCTCTTTTTCCTACTCAATCAACTAACAAAAATTAATTAATTTCATAAATAATTCTATTTTATCATTTTTTCACTCTACTTAATTATTTTTATTTTAATAAAAGATGAAAAAATAAATTATATTTTTTAATAAAAACATTATAATAAAAAATTGTTATAAATATAATAATAAATTTTAAAATTATTTATTGGAATATCATTTATTATTTTAAACATATTTAAAATTATTTTTTTTTATTCTTAATTGAATAAAAAATATATATTTTCCTTCATATAAGTAAAAAAGAAGTTGAATATTATCAATTTGAAAAATTTTATTCAAAAAATTACATTATATATATAAATTAAAATAAATCTGACAAAGATAAATTTGATTTATTTGATTTTGGGGAGTCTTGACTTTTTTGTTTATTTATACTTCTATTTAATGTGCTTAAATTTAGATTTGAAACATTATTTATATCATTCATATTATTATTATTAATTTCAATATTATTATTTTCTTTTTCTACTTCTTTTATTTGTGAATGTGGACTAGATGATATATTATTTATTTGATTATCTAATTCTCTTATTATTTCTTTTTTTTTATTTAATTCATCACAAAAAAATTCTAATAATTTATTCTCTTTTTTATTATATTCCCTTTCAATAATATTCTCTTTCATTTTAAGTTTTTCTTCTTTTTCCTTTGCAATTTCTAATTTTTTTTCAAAATCTTTTTCAATTTCTTTTTTTTTTTCAAAAGCCTCAATACCTAATTCAAATATTATATTATAATTATCAATTTTTTCACTAATTAAATCAACTTTAAATAAAATTAATTTAATTCCTTTATTCATAGTTGAAATAATTTTTAATTGATTTTCATTTAAATCAATTTTCAAATTATTAATAACTGAATTATTACAATCAACTCCTTCTAATAAACAAATTATTTTTGAAAGAATATTAATATCATTTTCAAAAATAGATTCATTTATAGTATTTTTAATAGTTAGTTCATTTTTATTTGTATATTTTATTAATTCATTATTTGAATTTTTCATTTTTGTTATTAATATAATTGTACCTAAATTTATATTTGTATTTATATTATCTTTATTTAGTGATGGAATAAAATTATGTGAATAAAAAAGATAATATTCATCTTTTTCAATTAAAATTAAACGAAATATTGAATTTTCTGGAAAAAATTTAGGGAACTTTTCGCACATTTTTCAAATTAAAATTTAAAAAAAATATAAGAAAAAATTTATATTTTGAAATAATTATAAATTTTAATTTTTTTATAATTTTTATTTATCATTCTTCATTATTTTTTTTTGAATAAATAAATCTTTTATTTTTTTTTTTATTTTGTCTAACAAGATTTTTATCAATTTGATGAAGTACACCATTATATTTGTTATCAATTATAAAAACTTTTCCTATATCATTTAATTCAATATCTTTTATAATTTGAATCATTTTTTTTGTTAAAAATATTTGTTTTAATTCAATAGTTAAGGGTGCCTCCCTTTTATCAATTATATTTAATAAATCATAAATCACATTATCATTTTCAAAAACAAAACCAGATAAATTTAAATAAGTTATATAATTCATTTCTTTAATTATTGAAATAATGAAATTAAATGTCTGATTTTTATAAGTCAATTTATCAAATATTATTTCATTTATTCCTTGTTTTTGAAATTTTTTTACAAAATATCTTATTATTATTTTATCAATACAACGTTTAAATGATTTTTGAATATTTTTTTCTTTAAGTAAAAATCCATAATTAGTTTTGAAATTATTTAATATATTAAAACAATAATTATAAAAATTAGTATATAAATTATTTTCATCATTTATAAATTCATATAAACCATCAGCATTTGAAATATATGGAATTATTTTTTCTCTAAAATACTTTGCACAATCATTATTTAAAATAATGAAATGTTTTTTATAATATTCAGCTGCTTGATTATTATCTTTACACTAAAAAAATTTTATTATAATATTACATTTTGAAATATTAAATTCTCAATAATTCTTTTTGATTTTTTATTTATAATTCTATAATGAATTAAATTATAAGATTGAATAGTATATGAATAAATAATTGAAACTAAATCATCAGGTAAATCCATTAATTCATATTTTTTATTTATTTTACTAGATGTATCAATTTCATTCATTTTAATCAATAAACAATTATATTTATAATTTAAAAATATTAAATTTAATAAACTTTAATGTCTTATAATGATAAAACTCATAGAACTTGGAGAACAACTAAAGAAAAAAATGTTCAAACAGTAACAGTTTTAAAATTACTAAATTCTTATGCAGAAAGTTATAAAATATTAGAAAATGAAAATAAATCACTTAAACAATATATATCCGATTTAAAAACAAATCTGAAAGTTTCTAAACAAATAATAGATACTTTCATATCAAAAAATTCAGAAAATAAATACCAAGAAATAATTTTAAATCTTCAAAAAGATAATAAAAATAGTTCAGAAATTAATGAGGAATTGACAAAAAAAAATCTTCAACTTCAAAAAGAATTTTCTAAATTCAAAGAAATAATATCAAATTTAAGAGAAGAAATAGAAGAATTAAAAACAAAGAGATTTATGTTAGAAGAATCATTAATAAAAAAAGATTCAATAATAATGGCACAGAAAAAGGGATTATCAAAAAATCAATATATAGTTATTCATCCAAATAAAGCAATAGTTAAATTAAATGATGAATTAATTACATATAAATTAATATATGAGAGAATTTCTAAACATTTAAAAAAAAGTGATGAAAAAATTGATAAATATGAAACAGTTATTGCTAATTTACAAAATGAAAAAGAACAAATACAAATTCAAAATAAACTTAAATTATATAGTGTAAATAGGGAAAATGAAAATTTAAGATATAAATTAAGAAATACAATAAATACATTAAATGATGATAAAAGTTATAGAAGTACAAATACACCAAAAATTAATAATATTAATTTACATTTTAATTCAAATCATAATGAAAATAGAAATAAATTACCACTTCAAAGTTCAGAAAAATCAAATAAATCAAATAGATCTATAGAAGATGATGAATTTTCAAAAAATTCATCTTTTAATAATAGTTTTAATAATGAAGAATTTAAAGAAATATTAAAACAAGCAGGTTTATCAGTTGAAGCTTATTTATTATTAAGCTCTAATAAAATGAATACTAAATTAATTGATATTATTGAATTAATGTTTAAATTAATTTCTGAAAAAAATATGACAATTAGAATATTAGAAATTGAAAATGAAAATTTAAATGAAAAAAATGTTCAATTAAATGAAGAAAATATATCTATTTTAAGTAAGAAAAATAATGAAAGTATGGCAAATAATACAAGTAAAATAACAATAAATAATCTAAATATTAATTCATTAAATGCATATAAAAATATATTAAATAAAAATGAATCTAAAGAAGAAACAGATAGTATAATTGTTATGAAAACAAAACAAAATTTTAATAAAGAAGAAATTTCAGAGAAAAATAGATGTAAAAGTTCACAATCAAGAAGAAATGATCGAGTATTAACATTAGAAAATTCAATAACAAGTAGTGAATTTGGAAGAGAATGCAAAGGGATTAATAGTTTTAGTTCATCATTTGGTAATATTGATGATTAAAAATTACATTTGGAAATGAAAAAATTATTTATATTATTTTTTACTCAAAAAAAAACTTCTAATAATGTATATAATACAATTTTATCTATTGTTAAAATAATTTGCCAATTAATATAGTATTTTATGTAATTGATAGGAACAAATAAATTAAATAATAATTAAAACAATTATTGATTATTTTGAATTATAAAGAAATATTTAAATTATAAAAAATTAAAACCAATTAAATAAAAATTAAAAAATAAGAAAAATGAAAAGTCATGATATAAAAATAATAATAATTGGTGATGTATCAACAGGAAAAACATCATTTATGAAAAGATGGATTACAGGAAAATTTGATGATGAATATAAAATAACAATAAAATATGAGTATAATTATAAAGTAATAAATGTTAATAATATAATTTATCGTGTTCAAATATGGGATATAGGAGGACAAGATAGAACTCATTCTTGTTTATCAAAAATTTTTGTTAAAGGATGCCATGCAGTTTTTATATTTTCTGATATTACTGTAAATAAAACTCTTCAAAATACAATTATATGGAAAAATTTATTAAATGATTTACCAAATGAATTTAATTATCCAGTTATTTTATTTCAAAATAAAATTGATTTAGTTAAAGAAAATGAATTAAATGAAACACAATTTCAATTTAAAAAATTTGCAGAAGATAATAATTTTGATTTATTTTATAGAATTTCTGCTAAAGATAATAAGGGAATTGATAATGCAATGAATGAAATTATTACTCATATTAATAATAAAATTTTAAAATTAAATGAAACTATCAATAAAAAAATTGTTGATAAAAATAGTGAAAGTATTCATTTAAAAAATCAATCTTTTGAGATTGATAAAAATAATATAATTTCAAATGGAAATCAAAATCCAGATAAAAATAATAATTATAATGATAATGAATATAAAAAAAATAAATGTTGTTAAATTATATTATATGTCTATATAAAAATATATTTTAAAAAATATATTATGTTTTATATAAAGTTGTTTTTAATATTATATTATAACATCTAAAACTTCAATAATCTCTTTATTCAAATTAAAATATTAATAGATTAAAAGTTTTATTTAACAACATAAAATTCATTTAAAATTTATATACCCTTAAGAACAAAATTTTGGTATACACCATAAAAAACAACCATTTGATTTTTTATTCTCCTTTTCTTTATTTTTATCTTTATTTTTATTTTTTTTTATCATTCCAGGAGGAGCTTTTGTTCTTTGTGCTTTTAATTGTTTTGTAGTCTTTTTATCAAATATACAATAATCAGAATTAGGAGATTGTATATTATCATTTTCTTCTTCTTTTAAATCGTTATTTTGAGAATAACTATCTTCAATTTTTTCTGTTATAATAAATCCTTTTTTAACATTTGCAAAATTTTGATTTACTTTATTTATGATTATATTATTTATTATAACTGTTTCTGCATTTTCTATTTTGTTTTCATATAAATATTTATTATTAATTCTTAATATTTCTTCTTTAATATCATCCATAATAATTTTTTTTTTTATATCATTTTAATTCATAATTATTTTATTTTAAAATATTAAAAAATAATTAAAATATGTCTTTAACAAAAAAATTAGTAAAGCCGCCAAAACAAAGTATGACTTTATATAATAAAACAAAATCATTTCTTAATTTTTCATTTTCTCAAAAATTATTATATAATAAATATTCTAAGAAAGATTATAATTATACTTATATTAATACAACTTATTTAATTTTTAATGAAAAATGTAGAATTGTTTCCATTTTCAAAGATTATCTCATTTATGATGATTCAACAGAGTTTTTGAGAAGATTTTATAATAAAAATGAAATTACTCAAAGACTTATAAAAATTTATAATTTTTATGAAACTTATAGTAAAATTTTTCCTAATTATATGATTCTTCCTGAAAATTTGTATTTATATCGTAATATAAGAAAAAAACAAAAAATGATTGATGCATTTAATGATATAAAAAGAGAAGAAGAAGAAAATAGAAAAAATTTGAATTTAGGAATTTCTTCAAATAAACAGAAAAAAAATGTATTAACAATATTTGATAAATCAATTCAAGAAAGTATAAATAAATATCAACCTTCCATTTCAAAATCAATATTATCAAATACAAATAAAAATTCAATTGAAGAATCAAAAAGTACATTAAGTTTATCATTATATAATAAACCAATAAATAATAATTTAAATACACCAAATGAATCTTTTAAAGAAGAATATAATAATACAACATTAAAAAGTATTGAATCAATTATTAATAAATTTGATAAAAATAATAATCTTAATTATAATTTATTTCAAACAGAATTAATTACAACTCCAAAAAGAGAATTATCAAATAATAAAGAATCACATATTGATCAACAAAATGCTTTAAATAATAATAAAAAATTTATTTGTCATAAAGTTGCTGTTTCTGTTGAAATTACTAAATTAAAAAATAAAAATGAAAATAAAGATAATAATTTTATAAAAAATTTAAATATAGAAAAGAAATTGAATAATTTAAATTTAAATTTTGATAATAAATCACCTTCTCCAGATATAAAAAGTAATAGAGAAAAAAATGAAAATAAGTTTAATAAATTTACAACTAAACCTTATTCAAGACAAGTAAAAAAACAAAATAAAAATTATTTTATTAAAGAAATAAGAACATCAGAATATAAATCACCAAATAATAAAGATATAAATTTAACAAATAATTCAAATTCAATTAAATCAAAAAGACCAATAACAACAACAATAAAAACAACAACACATATGATGCCATTTTATAAAAATAAAATTTTAGAAGGAAAACATTTAAATTCAAATATTTCAGATTCAATGAATATAATATCTGGTATATCAAGTAAAATAAATCCATTAAAAACAAAATTAGAAAAGAAAAAATTAAATATTAAAAATCATAACACATTAAATATATCAAATAATAAAAAGACTTTTATATCATCATTTAATTCAAATAATCCAAATGAAATTAAAAAAACATTATTTAATGAAATTAATAAAGATATAACAAATCATTATGATTCAAATCAATATAGTAATAATACAAATCAAAAAGATAGTTCAACTACTGTAAATACTGGAAATGAAAATAATACAAATGTAAATAATAATTCAAAAGATATGAAAGATAAATATAAAAATTTTATTGAAAAAAATAAAATTATTAGAAATTCTTATGATCCTGAAAGTAATATTTTTCATCGTTTTCATACTCAAAATAATGTTTCTATTAATACAAATAAAAATATTGGGTTAAAATCTCAAAGAAGAATTAAAAATATGAAAGGTTCTAATGAAAGAAAAATTATTACTTCACCAAATTTAAGGATTCCTTTAACTACTATACAAAATAAAATTAAAATTGAAAATAATTTTAATAATCATATTTATACACCTGTCAATAAAACTTTTAAATTAAATTTGAATTTGAAAGATAAAATTGGAGAAAAAGATAGAATTAACAATAATAAAAATGTAATTAATAATTTGAATTTTAAAATGGTAGATGGAAATACAAAAAAAATGAAATTTATAAAGAAATGAATGAAATATTATCTATTATAAAATAAAAAAAAACTCTATTTAAATTATTTAATTATTATAAGATTATTATTATTTATTTATTTATAAATTATTCATTCATTTAATTTTTATTTGTTAA
>JAJJLH010002884.1:0-12226 GCA_023806865.1 Isotricha sp. YL-2021a | reverse complement strand
TTTAAGAAAATGTTTATTAAATGGTAAAAGATATTTTAATAATTATTTAAGATATATAAATTATAAATCAGAATTTTCAGATGAAAACTTTACTTCAAATTTAAATGAATTAATAAGTATTTTTGGTTATGAAGAATTATCAAAAGATAAAAAAGAAATAATAAATAATATAGTAAATTTACCTTCAATTTTATCATCATTAGATCAATTAATATTTTATATTAATCACAATAATTTTAATATTGATGATAATGTAATTAATGCATCAAATTCTGCAAAATCAGTTGCAAATTTAACAAAAGAATTTTTAAAATTAATAGAAGAAAATGACTTTTTAATTAAAGATTTAGGTGGATTATATGATTATATTGAAGAAAAAATATTCCCTTCTATTAAAGATAATGCAAAAAATCAAAAATTTATGAATGAATTAGCAAATGGGAATTTATCAAAAATTATTAAAATTGATTTAATTAAAGTTTTAGAAAATAATAATTTTGTTCATAAAGATACTTTATTAAGAGCTTTAAGGAAATTTACAATTAAATATTTATTAAATGATGATACTACTATTAAATCTGATGAAATTTTATTTGATTCTATTCAAAAAGATCAAGGATTATGGTTATATAAGAAAGAAAATAATATTAATGCTATTAAACAAAGTCATTTATTGTTGTTATGTGTTTAAGTTTATTTTGAAAACTTTTTCCTTTTTTAATTTTTTCATAATAATTCATATAAACAGATAAAATTGGATAATTAATTGAATTTTCTAATATTGTTTTTGTATTATCTTTTATTGTACTTGTTTCATTTTTTGAAATGATAAATTCATTTTCAATATCTTTAATATTAACAATATTTGGTAAGAAAATTAAAGGATAATAATTTTCATCTCCTTCTTTTAAAATATAATTATTTAACATTTCTTCAATTTGAGATTCATTTAATTTTTCACATAATTCTTTTATAAATTTATCATATTTATCATTTTCAATTGCTTCTTTAAATAATGTAATATTTTTATTAAAAAAATTAAAATATAAAATTTTTGACATTAAAATTTGAATATAATACCATAATTTTTTTAAACCAAAAAAAGCATTTAAAAAATTTTTAATACTTTTATTACTAATAATTTGAGAACCAATTGATATAGCTTTAAATAATTCATTTATATATATTTGTATAAATGCAGAAAAATAAATTCTAGTTAAATTAGAATAAATTACATAATCAAGTTCTTTTGATTGTTTTTCATTACTATAATCAAAAATTGATTCAGCAACATAATTCATTATTTCTGAATAATCTTCTAAATCTGATTCTGTTATTGATATTTTTGATTGAAAAATATATAAAATAATTTGTATTAAAACTTTTCTTTTTTCATCTGATATTTTTGATTTATATTTTACTAAATCATCTAAAAAAAACATTATTTCTTCATCATTTAAATTATTTTCATAAAAAATTAAAAATTGACTATTATTTGAATTATCTTTTTTTAATGCATTCATATTAATTTCTGTAGATCTTGATAATAATACTCTTGTAAAAAATGTTTGAGAATTAGGTAATAAATTATCATTTTCAATTATCATTTCAATTAAAAATTTTCTATATTCATTATTATTAATTTGTCTATATTTTAAAATAAATAATGAAATAATAAAATCTATTTTAGTATTATGATTCTCTTTTAAAATATTTAATTCATTTTTCCAATTATTTTTCATTTTTTCTATTCCTTCTTCATCATTCATTTTTAAATTTTCAATTTCTAAATTAACTTCTTTAATATATTCTTCAAATTTAGATTTATTATCAGAAAATAATCTATATATTTCAATACAATTTTTTAAAAGGAAAATAGTTCTACTTGGAATAAATAATTCTTCAATATATTGAATAAATAATTCACATGAATATTCTAAAAATTCTTTTTTATCATCAAAGAATTTTTTATTCGATATAACATGATAACTGAAAAATTCAATAATAGAATAAAATGGTTCTTCTATTTGAATCATATCAGAATCAATTTCATCATTATCATTATTTTTTTTTCTATTATCAATTAATTCTGAAACTTCTTTTTTAAATGTTTCAATATTATCTTCAAATAATTCATTTATTATTTTTATAATATCAACAATTAAATATTTATATGTTTCAACCCATAAAATTATTTCTCCTATATTATCATATTTTTCTAAATTTTCCTTTTCATATTTTGTTTCTATTATAAATTTAAGTATTTCATTACTATTTTTAACTCCTTTTATATTATCAAATATAAAAATAGTTCTATAATTATTATAAAATATTTCTATATCATTTTTATCAATATTTTCTATTTTTTTAACATTATTAAAAATATTTTTTTCTTTAAATTGTTTTTGAATATCATTAATTATATTATATTTATCATCAAAATCAGTTTCTTTGATTCTTAATTTTCTTTGTTTAATTTCATTTTTCTTAAAATTTTGACTTAAAGTAGAAATAAAAATTTTCATATTAAATAAATTAGGATATAATAAAGGAATATCTAAACCAAAAATAATATTAACAGAATTGGCTCTAATATCCATTGAAATATTTTCTTTTTCAAAAACAACATTTTTAATATAATTATTATAATATTCTTTTAATCTTTCATTTTTATTATTATTAAATAAAATTGAAGGCAAGGCCCCATCATTTTCACTTTTATAAATAAATTTAATAAAATATTTTAATAATAAATCTCTCATATAATCTTTTATATCTGAAACAAAATCAATTCCTTTTTGTCTATATTTTGATTCTGATAAAATTTCTACAATTACATTTTTCATTTCTTTTGTACAAATAATTTCAATTATTTTATTTTGTATTAATTTACAATAATCAATTTCTTTTTCTTTTAATCTTTTAGTCGCCATTTCATGATAATTTTTTTCTGTTAAATTATTTAAATCTTTTGGAACTTCATTTAAAAATTTATATGAAAATCTCATAAAAGCTTGATAAATAATTTTTGTAAATTCTGAATTTTTATTAAAGAAATTTATTGTTTCTGATTGTCCAGTATTAATTAAATCATTAAATAAATGTTTATTTTCTAAATCATAAAATCTTGTTATTGAAATATTCTCTCCTTTTAAATTATCAATAAATATTTGATTATAAGATGATAAATGAGAAATTATCATAGTATCAAATTCTTTTTGACTTTTTGAAATTTCTCTATTAAGATGAATAATAAAAGTTATATATTTTGGATTATTTGAATCTATTAAATTAATATCATTATCATTAATATAATTATCAATTAAATTTTGAATATGATTTAAATTATTACAAAAACTTTGTTTCATTTGTATAACCATAACTTTCTTTTTTTCAGAACGGAAAAATTGTTCTATAAAATCTAAAATTGCTTTTTCATAATCTGTTTTATCAATTATTCTTAAAGCAATTTCTTTTTTTTTAATTCCTTCAAATATTTTAGAAAAAGTAAAAATAATATTTTTATGTAAACTAATATCATTTATATCACCATTAACATAAAATCTATTATAAAATTCATCAAAATTATTTGGTTTTGTATTATAATATTCAACAATTTTTTTAAATTCTTCTTGATATTTTTTATGAAAAGAAGAATAATTAATATTAATCATAATATCTTGTGAAAAAGTCCAAGAAATTTTTTTTAAAATAATATCTTTAATTTCATCATAACTTTTCTTTTTATTATTATAAACAATTCCTCTAATTTCTTCTAAATTACAATTAATAAAATGTTTAGAAATATCAATAGTAAAAGTTTTTGATTTAAAAGGATCAATAACTCCTTTTAAAATATCATAAATTTGTTTTGATAAATTATTTTCATCTCCAGTTAATAAATCTTTAAAAGAAAAAACTTGTTTTTCAAATCTATTTAAAAAAGGTTTATCTTGTTTATTTAATTTATTATTATCAACTAAAATAATACATTTAAAATTATCATCAACTTCAAATAAAGAATCAGTAGAAGAACCAATAGTAATTCTAGCATATTTTTTTTGACAAATTTCAATAAAAGTTTGATTAAATAAATCATATAAAGAAGGATAAATAGATTCTAAATTATTCATAACAATAATATCACCATTTCTCATTGCTCCTTGAATTTTTTGTAAAAGTGATGCTGTATATTTTTCACTTTTTAAATCATTTTCAAATTGACTTCCAAGTAAGAAAATTTTATCTTTATTAATAGAATTTAAAAAAAATTGAATTAAAAATTGACTTTTTGTAGTATCTGAAATAACCATTAAATATCTACTTTCATTATCTAAAATATTTTGTCTAATACATTCACTAATATTAATAAAAGATGAACTATGATAAATTTTATATTTTTCTTCAAATTTTTTTTCAAATTCTTCAACTGAATTTTCATATCCTCCAAAATTTCTTTGTATACTATTTCTAACAATTTCATCATTATTTAAATTTAATTCTCCTTTTTCTTTCTTAATAAAATTCCTAGCTGCTAATTTAATTAAATGATAAAAATCTCTTGCTCCATGAAAATCAATTTTATCTTTATTATTAATATTTTTAATATAAGAAATAAAAGCTTTTGCTAAATTTTCAAAATAATCTTTATATCTAATTTCTAATTCATTAATATTATCAATATTATAACTTTTAGCAATTTCAATTGCAGTTTCAATACAATCTTTTTCATCAGGTTCAGAAACAGATAAATAAATACCTCTATTCATTTTAGAAGCATCTAAAGTCCAATTTGATATTCCAACAAATGCTAATTTCTCATCTTCTTTTTCATATTCTAATTGAGAATGAATTACTTTTAAAGGATTATTAGGTGAAATTTCAGCAAGACCCATTTCATCAAAATAAACCATAAAAATATAATCTTTTATTCTTGGTAATTCTTCTATTTCTATTAAATTTTTTTTTATATCAGTTTCTCTTTCTTTTATTATATTTTTATTTTCATTATTATTTACCATTTTTTTCCATTCTTTCTTTAATTTTATTATTTTTTGTTTTAAAATATTTACATCTTTTTCCATTCGAATTTCATTATTTTTTAATTTCATTCTTGTATTATTAAATACATTTAAAACTCCTTCTGATGTACTTGATAATGATCCTTGATATGTACTTCTTGCTATTTCTGGTAATTTTTTAAATTTTTCTGATGTTGATTTTTTTCCTCTCATTGCTTTTTCAATAATTGATAAACTTAATGATTTACTATATCCTGGTTTTCCACATAAAAATAAAGGAATTTTATTATTTATACATATGAATAAAGCAAATAAATTTTCTAGTAATGTTCTATTTTTTGCTATTCCTGGTTTTATTTTTATTTCATCTACTAAATTTCTTACTATGTGTTTACAAAATATTTCAAAGTCTGTTATGTTGAAATCTTTTGACATTTTTTCATTCATTTCTTTTCTTAAATTATTTGTATCTAATCTTAAAAAATAACATATATAAATTCCTAAAATTGAAGAAAATTTATATTCATCAATTTTTAATATTTGTTTTTTTATTTTATTAATATCTTCATTTTTTATTTCATTATTATTCTTATTTATTTTATTTAAAAATTCATCTGTTAATTTATCAACATTAAAATCTAAAAATTTCTCATTTTTCATTTTATAAAACCATTCAAAAAAATGAACAAATCTATTAACATCTCTTAAACTAACAGAAGAAACTCCTTTTTTTTCTTGAATAAAATTTTGTGAATGAATAATAGGTTTTGAGATAAAATTTTTCAATTCAGAAATTTTTTCTCTTTGTTGTTCAACATTTAATTCTTTAATATTCTTATCATAATTAATTAAACTAACTAAAGACTTTTCTAACATATTTTCAATATATTTTTCTTCATCTTCTTTTTCTAAATGACCAAAATAAAAAACAAAATTTAATAAAGAATAAGGAAGTGGATTAACACTATAAGCTAATTTTTTAATATTATTTTTATCTAAATATTTAGAAGGATTTAATCCAGGTTGAATAATAGATTTATCATCAGTTTTTTTATAAGGATTACAAGCTGCAATAAAAGAAACATTTTTTTTAATTGATTTTCCTAAAATTGTTCTTTTTATCATCATTTCAGAAAATAAACCTAATGAATTACTAGTATTAACTTCATCTAAAAAAACCCAAATTCTTTTTAAATTTTTATAATCTTTTTTAAATTTATTTTCCTCATTTTCTAACAAATTATTTTCTTTAACAAAATTTATTATTTTACTATTATCAATTCCAGCATGAATATTAAAAATAATCATTTCTGCTTTTTTTAAATTAGAAAGTGCTTTAATTAAAGAAGTTTTACCACAACCAGTTTCACCCATAATTACTAAAGGAACATTTGCATTCATTCTCATATTTATCATTATCATTTTAATAAAATTATCATGTGTGAAAACATAATCTTCATTTAATTCATCAATGTATCTTGGTTGTTCATCAAAATCATTTTCATCTTCTTTTATATTTGATATCATATTTATTATTTCTTTTATATATTCTTCTTGAGTTAATTTTGAATAGTCTTTTATTTTTATAAAACCTCTTTCATCTTTTTCATTTTCATTTATTTTGTCAATTTCTTGAAATTTGTGAATTGAATATAAAAAATTTAGGAAATGATATTTTTCTTTTATTGAATTTAAATTTTTTTCTTTTTCATTTTCATTTATTATTAAATTTTCTCTATATTTATCATTTGCTAATTTTGATATTATTGATAATCCATCATCTTTTTCATTTAATATTAATAAATCATTTGATTTTAATATTTTATCATATGACATTGCTTCATCTACTAATTTTTCAATGTCTTTTATTTTTTGAGTTTCTGTTTCATTTTCATTTTTTTTTTCTTTATTTTTATTTATTTCTAATGCTTCATTTTGTCTTTTTAATATTGTATGAAATGCACTTTTTCCACATATATTTGAATTATCTATTAAAGATTCTATTATGAAAGGACGAATTTTTGATATCATTTCATTATTTATAATTTTGTTATTTGAAAATAAATCTTTTAATCTATTTAAATTTATTGTATAATATGTTAATTGATTACTTAATATTTTTAATTGACTACAAAATAAATTTGTATATGAACTTATTTGATAAAAACTTTCTAATGAGAATTTTTCTTTATTATTATCTATAGTTAAAAATGTATTTTCTTTATTTAAATATATTTCATTATTATTTGTATTATTATTTTCTTGAATTGAAGTATTTTCTTTAACAAAATAATTAAAAAGTAATTCTCTACATTCTTTTTCAGGAATAATGTTAATTAATTTTGTATTTAATAATATTTTCCTATAATTAATATTTTTATTTTCATAATAATCTTTTTTTAAATAATTTATATATTCAGGAGTAACGAGAGTATCTCTATAAACTTCATTATCTAAACCTTTAGTTTTAATATTATCAAAAACAAAAATATTAAAATCATTTAATTGATTATTTTTTAATAGAGATAAATAATTACAAGCAATTTGAATATTAGAATCTAAATTAATTGGAATTTCTGTATAATTACATATTAAATCAGTATAATTTGTTATTTTATTTGTTAAAATTAAATAATTTCCTTCTTTTATTATTTTATTTTTTTCTTCTTCATTTTGAACATAAATTTCATTTTCAATAAAATATAAAGTTTTTTCATTATTAATAAAATTATTATATATATCATCATTTTCAAATACTTTATATTTTACTACATTTTTTTTTTGGGAGAATTTATTATTTATTCCTTTTTCTTTAATTTGCTCATTTTTTATTTTTTGATTTATAACTTCATCTTTTGAATAAACAACAAATTTCTCAATTGAAACTTTAAAAATTCCTTTTTGATGAAAGAAATTTAAAATAGGATATTTTTGAAAACTATTATCTAAACTTGTAGGAATTTCAACTTTAATTTTAGCATCATTTTCTTTAATAAAACATAAACTTCCATTATAAGAATAATAATTCATAAAAAGAAAAGAAAATAAAAATTCATTTATTATTTCTCTTATTTCTTCAGTTGCACTTTCTAAAATATCAATATGTAATCCAATATTTTTTTTTCTAAAAACAAATTTTATTCTTTTTAATAAATCTTCTAAATTTAAATCACCTCCGACTGGAAAATAAATATAATTTCTATTTTCTTTATCAAAACTACTTTTTATATATTTTGATTTTCCAACTCCTGGTTTAAATGAATAAATAATTTCAATTAAATCACTTTTTATTTCTTCTTTAATTTCATTTTTTAATTCTGGAATTTCTAAATTTATTTTTCCATTTAATTCTTTTATTTGATCAAATAAATCAATATCTTTATTATTAATAAATAATAATAAAGAATTCATTTTTGAATTATTTTTCTCATTTAAATTTCTTATTATTTCAATTAAATAATGTGATTTTTGAATATTTAATTTATCAGTATTAATAATAATATATAATCTATTTTTTTCATCTAAAAAAGTTCTATATAAAAAAGCACAAATTTCTTCATTACTTGTATTTTCATTACAAATTAAAAGATTTTGTGGATTTGGTAAATTATTTGTTAATATTTTAAAACATTTTAAAGCATCAATTTCTGGATTTTTTGATGAATATGGATAAGGGTAAAATCCAGTTTTTTGTCTTGTTTCATCTAATAAAGTAATTTCTGCATTTTTAAATAAATCATTTAAATTAATATTTTTGGTTAATGTATTAATATATTCTTTTACTATTTTATATATATCAATTTCTATATTTTTATCTTTTGGAAAATCATATTTGAAATTTATTTTTGAAATTGTATTATTTGTTATAAATTTATTTAAATACATTATTTCTTCTTCAAAATTAATTTCATTTTCTTTTTGTTTTTTATTTAATTGTTCTTTATTTATTTCTTTATTTAAATTATTTTCTTTATTACAATATTTTTTTACATATTTATAAACTGTATTAAATTGAGTTCCATATATTAATCTTAATGAAGGATTATTTTCATAACATTCTATTTCTTGTTTTATTTGTTGATCTTCAATATCATCTAAAAAGTTTATTAAATTTTTTACTCCTCTTGGTTTATTTTTTTCACTTTTAATTTCTATTTTATTTTTTGATTTAATAAACCAATTTTCATATATTATAATTGATTTTTTATTTTCAATTTTTTCTTCTTTTTTATTTTCTTCTTTTTCATCTTCTAATTTTTCATATTTAAATTTTTCTTTTTTTTCTTCTTCTTCTATTTTTTCATATAATTGTTTTGCAATTTCTTCATTTTCTTCTCTTTTTAAATTAATTTGAATATGATAATATCTATCTTCATCTATTCCTCTATTCATAATATTTGCTAATTTTAATAATATTTTTTCTACATCTTCTATTATTCTTGTTACATGTTTTTTTATTTCTGTTTTTTCATTTGATTCTTCTTTTTTAAATAAGAGAAGTAATTCTTTTAATTGTTTTATTTCTTCAAAATTATCTTTAATTTGAATATCAGTATTAATTTTATATTCTTTTTCAATATCCTCTTCTTCTAATTTTTTATTTTCTTCTTTTTTATTTTCTTCTTTTTTATTTTCTTTTTCTTTTATTTCTTTTTTTTTTTCTTCTTTTTTTTCTTTATTTTTCTTATCTCCTTCTTTTTTTTTTTCTTCTTCTTTATCAATAATCTTTTCAGATATAACATTACAAATATAACCTTTTTGATTAAAAATAATATCAAAAATACCATTTTTAGAAATAGATTCAAATTTATTTTCAGCATAAACATTCTTATCTAATTTCTTAGTATAAATTTCAATAATATCTAAAATTTTATCAGAAATATTTCTAATTTTTTTAACTTCTTTAGAAATTCCATCATCATTTTTATAAGTTTGAATAATAAAATTAGATAAATCAATAAAAAAATTTTCACTATTTGCTTTTCCTTTTAATTTATCTTTTAATTTAATAATATCTGCTAATTGTTCAATATCATCTTGAGTAATAATTTGACTTTGTGCTGGATCAATTAATTCTCTTAAATTACTTATATCTTCTTCATTTTTATCTTTAATAAAATTCATTAATTGTTCTTTTTGAAATAATTCAAATAATAAAACTTCATAATTTTGTTTTTTTATAAATAAATTTTTATCCCATTGTGTTATTATTTTTTTTATATTATCAAATCCAGATAATAAATATCTTTTTTGTAAATAAATATTTAATTCATCACATTGATTAGAAAATATTTCATTATAACCAAAAATTTTTGAAAATTTTTCAAATGTTCTCATTAAATTTCTTAATTCAGTTTTTCTATGAAATAAATAAATTTTTTCAAAAGTTTCTTCTTTAATAGAATTAAAAATATCTAAACCTTCTTCTTTATTTTTTTTAGATTCTAATATTATAATTTGTTTTATACATTCTTTTAAATCATCAAAATTTTTATATGATGATGATATTAAATCTAATAATTCTTCATTTTTTTCTAATTTTGCTATATTTTCATTTTTTATTATTTCATAAAACTCATTATAAGTTGCTATTGCATCTGATAAAGCATCATCATTTCTAAATTTTTCTTTTTTTGAATAAAATATTTTCATAAAAATTGATGATTGTTTAAATTGTAAAATTACTTTACATATTCTATATAAAGTTTTATAAGTTACTGCTTCTTTCATTATATTTTTATATTCATTTAAGTTTTGAGTTGATAATTTATTTTTTATATTTGAATAAATATCTATTCTTTGGTCTATTTTATAAAATTCTTTTAAGTATGAATATATTTCTTCAATATTTTTAATTATTTCTGATGCTTTATTTATATATGATAATAAATCTTCTTTTATTGTTTTAATATCATAATTTTTTACTTCATCATTAGTAAAAATTAATTTTAATCTTGAATCTAATAAATTCTCTTTTTTTATATTTTCATTATTTAAATTTTTTTGGTCAATTTCATTTAATTTTAGAATATCATCTGCAATTTTAATATTAAATTTTTTATTTAAAATTTTATCTTTCATTTCTTTTATTAATGAATTTATTTTACCACTATATCCTTTTTTTAATATTACATTTTTATCATTTAAATATTTTCCTTCAATAAATTTCTTTAATATTTGTAAAGATGGAGTTTCTTCTTTAATAAAAAATTCATCTTCTTTTGGAATTTGAATTTTTTTATTTTCCATAATTAAATCTATATATTTTGGATTTGTTATTTTATTCATAATAATATCTATTTGATTATATTTTAAACATTTTTCTATGAAATAATTTAATATATATTCATTTATTTCTTTATTATTAAAAATATCTTCATCTAAAATTTTCGCAAAAATATCAGTCAAATCATTTTGTGTTAATTTTTTTTCTAAAATTAATATTATTATTTTAATATCTTCTACATTTTCATCATTAGAAATTAAAATTTGAAGTATTTTAATTAAAGAAAAAAATTCTTTATTATTATAAGTTTCAAGAAGATTTCTAAATTTATAATAAAAATGACTAAATAATTTCACTTTTGCTCTATTTTCCTCTTCAATATTTTCATTATAATTAAAATCTATAATTTGTAAAACTTTTCCCATATTTTTTAAATCTGAAATTTTATCAATTAAATATATTTGAGATGAATAATATATTGTTAAATTAAAATAATTTTTCAGATTTAAATTTTTAAATTCTTTAATAAAATTTTCATCCATGTTTTCAATATCAATTTTTTTCCATAAATCTCCAAAATTAAAATTTCCTTTTAATTTATCAATTGAAATTAATATTAATTTAAGAAAATTCATTAATTGAATATTTGAAAAATATAAATTTTCACAAAGATTAATAATACAATTATTAATAGATTTTATATAAAACTCATTCCATCAATTATTCCCAAACTCTTATACCAACCCTCTTTGCAGGTATACCTGCCCAGATCTCATTGTCTCCTGTTGACTGTGTCAATACTGCGTTCGCACCTATTACAGTACCTCTGCCAACAACAAGTTGTTCGTTCTTAAAAAGGATTTTCGCACCTGCGCAAATAATAGCGTCATCTTTTATTAATACACCACCTTCAGTTTGGCTGGCATCCCATGGCCTTGCTTTACCTATTGTCACGTTTTGATAGATGTGAACCCTTTTC
>JAJJLH010002883.1:0-12241 GCA_023806865.1 Isotricha sp. YL-2021a | reverse complement strand
ATTTGAATGAAGATTTTGTTACTAAAATTTATGATGATAATGAAGAAAATCTTCTTTATGATAATAATTCTCAAACAGAAAAAAAAAGTGATGATGAGGAAAAAACAAGTGAAAATAGTATTAATGATGATGCAAAACATATTGATGAACTTTCTCATGATGAAGAGAAAAGTAAAAGTTCAAAATCAAAAAAAAAAAATTGGGATATCGATGCAGTAATGCAGAATTTATTCATGGTAAAAAAAGCAGCATCTCGAGCATTAAGTGGAAGTATAAGACAATCAATAAATTTCAACGAAAGTAACATAAATGTAGCAAACTATTCCAAATTAAAAATAATGTTCCTCCATATGTATCTTTCTGAAAAACCCTGGGAAAAAAAAAATTTATTTGAAAAAATAAAAACAATACTAATTGATTCCATAATGGACTCAGCTCGTAAATTAACAATCCCTCCTTTTGAACAATCCCTCTGGAACAAAACCTTATTTACCTTTTGGCCAATATCAATAAGTATTTTCTTAACAATCTCTTTAAAATTATACAATCTCTACAAAGAAAACTTAATTCTAATAATAATATATTACACAATAATGATAATATTATGTTACATAATAAATAGAAAAACTTATCGTGGTTCCTTACCAAATTGTACTTGGGGATTTTTAATCCCTGCATTTCTAACATCAGTTCTCTGGTTATATACATCATCAAGTATTCTAATGAATATGATAACTGGAATTCAAGTTTTATTACCAGTTAAAGTTCCAGATACATTTTTAATAATGACAATAATTGCTTTTGGTAATGCAACACCAGATTTTATTGTAGTATGTTCACTTGCTATTAGTGGTTATGGTGAAATGGCTTTAAGTGGTGCTATTGGTGGTCCTGTTTTTGGATTACTTTGTGGCTTTGGTGTTTGTCTTATTCAAGGATGCTTAAAGGATGGTAATAGTACTGAATTTAATATTTTTGATTCTATGATTATTAAAGTTGCTTTAACTTTAGTCGTTTTTGATGTTTTACAATTACTTATTAGTGGAATTGTTTTGAAGTTTAATATTAGAAGGAAAGTTTGTGTTATTGGGTATATTTCTTATTTTGTTTATTTTGTTGGAATTATTCTTATGTCTTTTGTTTGGAAAGTGGAATAATTTTTTTATTTTTTTTTTTGTAGTGGGGTTATTGATTAGATTTAGGTTTTTATTTCTTAAATTAATTTATATTATTATTTAAATTTTTGACTTTTTGAATTTTATTAATTATAAAAAAATGAAGTTCTTCTGGAGAATCTAAATGAAAATCTAAATTTAATCTTCTATTATTTTTATTTAATTTAAAAGGTTTTTCATATATATTTTGATTTTTATAAATATTTGATTCAAGTAATCCTAAAAATTTTTTTCTATCGATTTTTTTATGATTATCATAATCAACTTTTTCATCTTCTTTTATTATCAATTTATTATTATCAACAATAAATTTTTTACCATCATTTTTTGTGATAATATTTAAAAAAGCATTACTTACATTTGGACTTATATTACTTGAATAAAAAGTTTCTCTTGGATTTTTATTTTTTAATCTCATTGAATAATTATTTCTTTTTTTAATATTATTTTTTTTTTCAGTAGAATAAGGATTTAAATTAGAATTTCTTGTTCTATAATTAATATAATTATTAAATGGATATAATAAGTTATCTTGACTGAAAACTGATTTATGACGAATTTGATTCTTTTTTTCTAAATTTTCCTCAGTATGATTTAATAAAAATTTATTATTATTAGGAATTAATAATTTTAAATTGTTTGGTAAATCAACTGATATTTTTAAATTTTTCTCTCCTGATATGAATTTTTTATGTGAAACTGAAAAAAAACTTTTATTCTCTTTTGAATTATTTTTCAATAAATTTTTCTTGTATAATTTATTATTAAAAATAGATTGAGTTTGATTAAGAAAAAGATTAGAATTCATTAATTATTAATTATTTAAAAAAATATAAAAAATTAATATATTTTATTTTATTTATTTTATAATCCTCCATATTGATTATCATCATTATTCTCATTATTATTTTCTGTACTAAATTTAATACTTAAAACTTCTTCTTCATCCCCATTATCCATTTGAATTTCATTATCATTTGTATTTTTTGTTATTTGATTACTTATTCCAATATCACCACTTTCTTCTTTTTTATTTGATTTATTTAATTGAAAATATTGATTTAATCCCATTTTTTCAATTATAGGTACAAAAAATTTTTGTTTTATATTAAAAATAAAATCACTACTTGTAAAATCTTCATCTCTCGAGCCATAAAAAAAGATAATTAAAAGTGCAAAAATTATAATAAAACTAACTAAAAAAGTATAATAAATCAAATATAAATATCCTAAAAAATAATTAATTCTAGGTACTTTACAAATTTTATTAAAATAAACAGTAATTTTCTGTCCATTATCAAAACTAAATTCCAATTCATAATTTAATTTATAATCACTTTTCATATCTTTCTTCATTTTACAAGAAAAAAGAATATAAAATTCTTGATAAATATTATTTAATTGTCCACCAAAATTTCCAATATCCCCTTTAATAATATTAGAAACAATTTGATCATTATTAGGATTTAATTTAATAGGGTTCATTTTATAAGGAATAGGATCAAGTGTATTATCAGCTAAAGAAATAATAAATTTAATATTATCATTTATAATTATATTATCTCCTTCAGTATTTAAACTTCTTTCTTTATTGAAAAAATAATCATAAAATAAAGGAATATTACCATTTTCTATTAAAGTATAAAATACATCACTTGTTGAAAATGCTAAATTTATTATTGGAGGTTTTCCATATAAATCACCTTTACATTTTTTTTTCCATATCATTTCAAATTCTTTACATTTATCAGGTTTAAATTTTAATCTTATTTTTGTTTCTCCCATTTGTAATCTTTCACAATTATATGTTATTTCTAATGAATTTACTTTTGTAGTATTACTTGATACTAAATCTAATTGATATATTGAATATGTTGGTTTAAGTAATGTTTCATTATCAGATGATATTATTATGCTTATTGAATTAAATGTTGTATTTTCTTTTATTGTTTCTGTTATGAAAAATTTATCTAATAATACATTTTCTTCTGAAATAAAAATTGATTCTGTATTTTCTTTAAAATTATTTGATATTTCTCCTGTTGGTAAATATATACTATTTGGATCACCATATATTTGAGTAATTGTTAATGGACAAATTCCTTCTGGATTTCCTCCTATAATATCACTTTTCCCTTTATGAATTATACAACAAAATATAAAAACCAAATAATAAAAAAAATACATTTTTTCAAATTAAAAAATAAAAAAAAAAAAACGAAAATAATTAAACAAAAATAATAAAAAAAAATGGGATGTAGTTCAGGTAACGCTGTACCCGAAAAAAATAAAAAGCCAAAAAACCCAGTTTTAGTAGTAGTAGGTCCATCAGGAGTAGGAAAAGACACAGTAATGCAAAAATTATTTGAAAAACACCCAAATTCCTTTAAAAAAGGAACAACACATACAACAAGACAAAAGCGTCCAGGTGAAGTAGAAGGAGTAAATTACTATTATGTAACCCAAGAAGAATTTTTAAAATTAAAAGATGAAGGTGGATTAGTAGAAAATAATTTTTATAATAATAATTATTATGGTTTATCAAAAATGGAATTAGAAAAAGCAGAAAAATTAGATAAAATAATGTATGTAATTATTGATATTAATGGTGCTAATGCTGTTTATAAATTAAAAATTCCTGCAACTTTCGTTGCAATTGTACCTGAAAGTGAAAGTGTTTTAGAAGAGAGATTAAAAGGAAGAGGAACTGAAAGTGAAGATGTTATTCAAGGAAGGTTAAATACTGCTAAGGAAGAGTTAAGGAGAATTAATGAAGAACCTTTTTTTAATTTTAAGATTGTTAATAATGATTTGGATAAATGTGTTTTGGAACTTGAAAGTAAGTTGAAGGAAATTTATGGAGATTTTAAATAAAAATTTTTTTTTGGGTTTTTATTTATTTTTTAAATTTTTAATAGTTATTAAATTTTTTTTATATTTTATTTATATATATTTTTAATGAATATTACAAGTCCTCTTTATCAAAGTGAAATATATAATGAGTCACAAATGATTCCTGTTAGACAAAGTGTATTTGAAGGAAATATTAAAAAATATCAAACTAACTTTAATTCTAAATGGGCTAATTTAAAATCACTTTTACAAATTAAAACTTCTTTAGAATCATCTGTAAATACATTAAGAAATGAAACATTAGAACAATTTTCATCTAAAATTCATAAAATTTATAAAAATAAAATAATTATTAAACAAATAACTCAAAATAATAGTAAAATTTTTTTAACTGGAAATAAAGATTTCACTGTAAAAAAAATTAAAATTATAGATGGAGTAAATAATATTTCTTATTATGAAGATATTTCAAATATATTATTTGAATTAAGATATAATAATAATTTAATGTTACATTTCATTGATTCTTTAACAGAAAATGAACATAATATAATGATACCATTTTTATGTCATTTCTTTTATGAAAATTTTTATATGGAATCAACTGAACAAGAAGAAATGTTATATATTATTTATTTACTTTTAGAAAAAGAAATTGATAAATTAAATACACCTTCAATAAATTCTTTCTTAGATGATTCATTTATTTCTAAATTTTTATATGAATTATCAAATAGATATGAAATTAAATGTTATATTAATGTAGTATTAAATAGTTTAATAAGAAAAATAAATGATATTAGTTGTAATTATCATTCTTTAGATATATTAAATGATATTAAAAAAAAAAATAAAAATCAAGAAATAAAAAATGATTATAAATTATCACAATCAATATTTTATAATGATAAAATTACACAAAGTATTTTTTATACAAGAGGTGGAAATATTAATGATGATTTAAGAAGAACAGAAAATATAAATAATCAAATGAAACATTTGATGGATAATCCATTAGGGAAAAATGAATCTTTTTCTAAATTATTAAATTATTATTTAAATGAATATGAAATGAGAAAATTATTTCAAGATAAAACTGATATTTCACAAAGAGAATTATTACTTAAGCATTTGAGATATTCTAAAACTTCAAAAAATTCAAGTTTATTTTCTAATCATAATTTTTATGATAACTTAAATAAAAAAATAAATCAATTTTCAAATGAAGATTTTAATCAATATTACACTGCATATACTATGATTATTGATTTTATTGAAGATTTATTTCATAATTTAGAAAATGAAACAATAATACCATATTCAATTAAAATAGTTTGTAAAATTATTTTTGTTTTAATTAAACAAAAATTTAAATTTATATCAAATTTAGAAAGAGATATTTTTGTAGGAGCATTTTTTTTTGAAAAATTAATTTTACCAGTATTATTAAATCCAGATATAAATGAAACAGGATATAATTCAATAATATCAATGTCAACTAGGAAAAATTTATATAATATTTATTTAGTACTTAAAAAATTTACTAGAGCAGAATTATTTACAAGTGACACATCACCTCAATTTACAATATTTAATCAATATATTATTGAAAATATTCAAAAAATTGATGAATTTGTAAATAAAATTACAAAATTAGAATTACCTTATAAATTAAAACGTCTTACAGAATTATTTTATGAAAATGATTTATATGTTTTAAATACTGAAGAAAAAGATCCTGAATTAATTACTTATGATTATTTTGCAGAAAATAAAAAAGATTTTATGCAACATCAAAGTATATGTTTTAATATTGAACAATTATTATTAATAATAAATAAAATTCATGATAATGAATTATATAAATATACAACTGATAATAAATCATTTAAAGAAAGTTCTGAAAAATTATTTGAATTTAAAGATTTTTTCCAATGTCAAAATGGGAAAGAAGAACAAGATTATTATGTAATTATGAATGATAAATATCCTCCTGAAGTTAGTGAATTATTAAAAAAAAAAAATGAATTAAAACCATTATTTTTAAATAAAACATCAAATTGTTTAAATGAAATAAAATATTCAATATGTTATTTATTAACACATTTTGAAATTCTTCCTCATTGGGAATGGGTAACAGGAAATTATAAAACAGAAAATTGTTTTGAAGCAATTGATAAATATTTAAATAGTTATTATAATAATATTATTCTTCCATTTAATAGTAATGTTCCTCTTTGTTGGTATAGTACTTTTATTATTAATAATTTAAAAAATATTCCTCAAGAATATAAAAATAATGATTTTCAAAAATTACATGATGAAATTGTTGAAGAATTTAAATCTACAATGAAAAAATTAAATAGATTAAATGATTTTTTAACTATTCAAATTACTACTAAATTCTTTTTAATTGATCATAAAATTAAAATTTCAAAAGAAGAATTAAAAAATATTAAATCTACAGAAAAGAATATTAAAACAGAATTATTTATAGAAAAGAGAAATTTTCCTGTTTTATTAGCTTCAAAATATGAACTTGTTGAAGAAAAACAAAAAAAAGAAAAAAATATTCCTCTAAATCAAGGTGAATTTAAACAAAATTATGAATTAATATGTGTAAAAGATAATGGAGAAAAATATGAAAAAAATTCAAAAAATGAATATAAAAGTGATAAAGATATCTTATTGCATTTAGAAGATAATATTAAAAATAAATATAAATGTTTAACAATTAATGAATTTGCTGAAAAATTTTCAAATTATCCATTTATTAATTCAGATATAATTAATATTGATGTAAATAGAAATGGATATTCAAAAGCAAGAGAAGTATTAGAATATTATATATCATTAATAAAAGAAGAACTAAAATATTATTTTTATCCAAATTATAATAAATTAGAAAATGATTTAAATAAATGTGAATCATCACATGAAGTAGAAGAAATAAATAAAAAAATAAATGAATTAAAAGAAGAAATTGATTCTCAATCTAAAATAATATGGAATTATATATTAAAAAGAGTATGTAATAAAAATTATTTACAAAATCCAATTCAAATTGATATAGATTTTAATAGAAAATGTAGAGAATTAGGATGGATTGATCCAATAAAACATTTATTAATACAAGAAAATGTTTTTGAAAAAAAAATTTTCCAAATAATAGTAAATCATATGAAAAATATGGATAATTATAGAACTCCAGAAGAAAAATTAAATGAATTTGGAAAAGGAGTACAATTAATTAATTCATTATATCTTTTTTCAATTAATAAAAAAGATCCAGATGCTGCAGATTTTTTACCATTAGTTATATATGCAATAATTTTATGTCAACCTAAGAGATTAATTTGGACAATTCGATTTATTAAATGTTTTCTAAATTCTAATGAATTATTAGGTAATAATGGATATAATTTGACTCAAGCTGAAAGTGCTACTAAATATATACTTAATTTAGATTATAAACAAATTCATATTCCTGAAAATGAATTTGAAGATAATTGTAAGAAATTTAAATATTATGAAAATGAAAATAAATAATCATAATATAGAGTAGGAATTAAAATTTTTAAATATTTTATATTTTAATTTTGTTTAATTATAAATTTTATCTATTATGGGATGTACAGAAACTAAAGAAGATATTGAATATGAAATATTTGTTTTGAGATTAGAAAGAGATAAAGTTAGAAAAGAAAAAAATGATTTAATGTTAAAATATAAAATTATAACTGGGAAAAATTATAAACAAAAAATTATTCCTGACTATATATTTACTGAGAAAAAAGGTAAAAATAAATTTGCATTAAAACATGGTACGAATATTCCTATGATTCAAGGAATGTATAATTCTTCAATTTTAGAAACTGATGTAAAAGAAGAAGATGATAATATTCAAAATCAAAAATTGACAATTGATAATTAGTATTAATTAATAAAAAGAAAAAATTTTTTCGAAAAATGAATTCGAAAAAAAAAATATTATATAAAATTTATAGTAGGAGTAAAATTTAAAGTTATAAAATGAAAGAATTATTTTTGTCTATAAAAAAGATTTTTCCTTTAATTTATTTAATATTTATTAAAAATTATAATTGAAAAAAAATCATTTGTGAAAGTTTAAACTAAAAAAACATAAATCATATTAAAAATGGGAAATATAGTTGAATTTGATTGTAGAAAAGTATGTAACATAAATATAAAAGAGTCAGAATCAAATGTAACAAAAAATACGATAATATCTAATTCAAATGATAATAATGAAAAAACAAAAAATAAATATCATTATACAGAATGCTCAAATGCAATATCAAATTATAATTCAAGTATTATACAGAATAATTTAAATACAGAAATAAATGAAAATGATGAAAAAAATATGAATAATTCAAATAAACAAAAATCACAATTTTCAAAAAGTAAATTTCATAAAATAAAAACTGAAAATCTTGAATTAGATAATAATTATGAATTTAGAATTATAAAAGCAGAAAAATTTCAATCAGAATATAAAGGATTTAGAGCAAATTCATATATAGCAAATGATATAATAAGAAGTAAAGAAGAAACAACAAAAAGTATAAATAAAATTGAAAAAGTATTTTATTTAAATTTAATAGAAAGTTTAAAAGAAATCAAAGAAAATGAAAAAGAATTATATAACAGATTAGATACCATTAAATTTAATTCAAATTTAAATTTATTAAAATATAAAACTGAAAACACAAATGATGATAATGAAAATGAAATAAATGCAATAGATGAAACTCGTTTTATTTATAGACAATTAACTGTACAAAATCGAAAATCATTTCAATTAAAAAATACACAAGAAATAATGTATGCAGGATTAGAATTAAAAGAAGAAACAGAAATAAAAGGTTATTTTCAATTAAAAAAAAATTGTAATTTTAAATATTATGGTAAAAAAGATATAGATAAAACAAAAAATGGTTTTGGAATGATAAAATGGGATGATGGAAGTACATTAAGTACAATATTTACAGATTCAAAAATTAATGGATATGCAATTTTTAAAAATAATCAAGATTCAGAAAAAGCAATTTTTTATGGTAATTACATAGATAATATTCCTAAAGGATATGGATATTATGTTTATGATTCAGTAAAAACTGAAAGTGATAGTTGGTATAAAAATAAAATAAATGGATATGGAATTAGAATTAATGTTGAAGAAGAAACTATTTATAAAGGTGAATTTTTAAATTCAAAAAAAAATGGTTTAGGTGTTTTTATTTATAAAGATGGTACTACAAGTTATGGTGAATGGATTGATGATAAATTAAATGGTTATGCTTTTATAAAATATAGTAATGAATCTATTTATGTTGGACAATTTAAAGATAATGCTTTTCATGGTTATGGGGAATATTTATGGCCTGATGAAAAATATTATATTGGAGAATATAATATGGGAGTTAAAGATGGTTTTGGAATTTTTGTTTGGAATTTTGATAAATGTGATGCTTATATTGGATTTTGGGAAAATGGTAAAACTTCAGGTATTGGTATTAAATTGAATGATAATAATTATAAGTTGGGTTATTGGAAAGAAGGAAGAAAAATTAATAATATTAAATCTTGGGAATTAGATGATTATTTGAAAGGATGTAATAATAAACACAGGAAAATATTTGATAAAAATCATAAGAGTTTAGTTAAGTTTATTCATAAATTAAAAAATGGTGATATTTTCAAAGAAAAATTCTACTCAATTATATAATATAAAGATTACTATAATTTAAAGATATTTATAATTTTTTTATATAGGAGTATTTTCAATCAAGTTAAATCAATATTATTAAATATGTAAATTGTTTTATATAGAGGAGAAGCATTTTTAGGAAATATATTATTTTGATTTTTTAAATATAAATTATATAAAATTAACTAAAAAGTATTATTAATTATAAAAAACAATATTAATATTATCAAAAATATAATTTTAATTTTTCTAAATTTAATATAACATTTCTTATAAATAATTGTTTAATAATTATTTGAAAATATGATTTCCTTTATATTAAATAAATAAAAATGATAAATGACCTGTTGATTTTCTTTAATATTATTATTACTTTTTTACATTTTTTATTTTTTTAAGTAGCTTTTTCTCACACCAATATTAATAAAAAACCACAATTTATTTTTAAATTATATATGACTTTATTATTATAATCACATATTTTATTCTCAATTTTTTACAAATTATTTTATTATTTATGAAAATAGACATTTAAATTTTTCATTAATAGAAATAATATTAAAATAAATCCTAAATAATATATAAATTTATCTTTCAGTAATAATATTCATACTTTAAAATTTATAATTGAATTAATATTTCTAAATATCACTGAATAAAAAATTGATAATAAGAAAAATAATTGAAAAACAATTTACAAAGATTTTTTATATTAATTTTAAAAAATTATTATTATGATAAATAATCATAAACATCATTAATTTCATTATTCCTAATCTTCCTTTTTTTTTTATAAAAGCATTTATAATATAAATAAATTAAGAGTATAATACAAATAGTTAGAATTATAAAAATGGGAATAATTATTAAATAATTTTTATTATTAGAAGGATGATAAAATCCCATAACTTTTTGTCCTTCATCAAAAACAATATTATATTTTCTTAAAAAAATATCACCTAAAGTCCATAAATTGTTATAATATTTTTCAAAAATGATTAATAAATAATATTTATTCCCAAATTTAACAAATAAATCTTTATAATTTAATTCAAAAGTAAAATTCCATATTTTATGTTCAAATTTTAAAGTAGGAAATTTTGTAATATCTATATCATCATCACAATAATAAAAATAATATCCAGATTCATTTTTATCAACAAAACATTTATAACTATCTAAATATTCTTTGAAAAAATATTTAGAACATTCATCAAAAAAACTATGACTAGAAATAATTGCAGAATGTTCTATTTTAAAAATAAAATCATCTACATGTTCTTTAATTAATTTATCTCCAAAATAAACATTATCAAATTTTGTAACCCAAAGAGGATTATTTTTATATACTTTAACTTTAATTAATCTTAAATTTTCTTTTTTAAAATGTTTATTATCATATAAATGTGGATATGTTCCAATTATTAATTTTCCATCATTATTATTATCAAAAATTAAACTAAATGAAGTATTATTAATCAATTGTTTATTTTTTAATTGGAAAATAAAATTAGATTTAGTAACTTCTAAATCATTAATTAATTTTAATCCCATTTCTCCTGGTTTAAAATCAGAATATAAATGATTACTAACTAAAAAAAAAGTTATATTATTAATTTTTGTTTCTTTATTTTTTTCATTTATTAATATAAAATTATCTGAAGAGTAATTTCCATATTTAAAAGATTCTTTTGAATATGATTTATTTTCTTCTAATTGTTTATATGATGATGAATCTAATTTATTATATATTTTATTTTCTTCACTGGAGAAATAAAAACTTGTTTTATCAAAATTTAAATATGTTGGTATTATTTGTGGAGGAGTTCCTATTGTTATATTTATATAAATTCTTTTATATAAATAATCTGAAAATTTTTTGTCTTTTTCAAAATAAAATTCTGAATCATTCTTTTTAAAAGGAAAAATTATTATTGATTTCGTAAAAAAATATTGTAAAAATAAAAAATGTATCATAAATTTCATTAATTAATTATAATGAAATATATTATTTAAAGAAAATTTTTTATACTTAATTAAAAATTATTTTTAGTATTTTATATTTACCAAAAAGCAATAATTTTAGTATAATATATAGATTTTTCATATATGCACAAATTTACAAAATTATTCGCAAAACAGCCCACGTTCAGGGTTAATAATTCCTAATATCGCTTTTGTCCATGTCTCATGAAACGAATAGAAAAGAAACAAGGGTTTTAATATTGACTATTTTTACTGTTCTATTTATGTAAGCGGCTGTATAACAGTCGAATAGGCCTGTCAAAATTGAAACGCGGATTCTGTATGTTTTCTGACAATCCGACTTACCTTTGTGGCGAATTTTGTTTATAAGTTTATTATGAATAACCGATTTCTTTTATTAATCTTGATGGCATTTATGATGCTGCCATCGTCGTCGTTTGCAAAGCATCATGTGTTGAAAAAACTGCCACCATTTCCAAAACCACCTGTTATG
>JAJJLH010002882.1:0-12245 GCA_023806865.1 Isotricha sp. YL-2021a | reverse complement strand
TATTTCTTTATCAAATTCATATTTATCTAAATTATTATTAAATAAAAGATTAAAAATTAAATCAATTATTTTTGAATTATTAATAGATGGATCATTTAATTTATTTTTTAATTTTTTAATTGAATAACAAAATTGACTTATTGAAGATATTGTTTTTTTACGATAATAATTATTTGAATTATCCTTTAATAAATTTATTTTTTGAATAATATTTAATAAAAATGGTTTTTCTTTTTCTATTAATTCTTTTTCCTTAGTAATAATATTATCTTCTGTTTCTTCAATTTCTTCTTCTTCATTATTATCATCATCATAACTACCTTCAAAAGGATCTTGAGAGATTTTATTATAATTTTTATTCAATTTTTTAAAACCTCTTTTTTTTTATTTTAGTCTCATTTCTTTTTTTTCTTTTCCTTTTTTTTCTTTTTTATCTTTTTATTTATTTATTATATTTTTTTATTTTTTTCTTCTCTTATTTCTAAGTTTATATATTTAAATTTATTTTTATTCTTTATTATTTATTAATTTATCCAAATTTATACAATCTAATCTTTCTTTTTCATTATAAGCAATCATTTGAATTATAATATCAATAAAATAATCACTAAATTTTTCATCTCCAGCAAAATTATTTATAATTAAATTTTTATTTAAATTATCATCATTACATCTTTTAATTTTTTTTATAACTTCTAAATTTTTAGTAATAGCATAAACAAAGCATAAACCTAAAGAATAAATATCACTTTTATAAATATTAATTTTTGCTTTTTTAATTCCATTAAAAACACAATTATGTAAAATTGGACAAATAAACATTTCAGTTCCTCGTACATCAAAAGAACCATATGCCTTTTTCACTAAAATACTTTCATCAAAATCACAAATTAAATAATCACCATTATTCATTATTAAAATATTTTGTGGTTTAATATCTCTATGAGCAATATTTTTATATTGCATTATACTTAATCCATGTGATAATTTTTTTAAAATTTTTAATAAAAAATCTTCTTTAAAAAATTTATTTTTATCCTTTATTTCTTTTCCCCAATCTGATATTGCCAAAGGCATCAAAAAATAAATACTATATGAAGTTATATCTAATTTTTTTATTGAATATTTATATATTGGTACAAAAAAATTTTTATCTTCTTCATTTAATTCTGATAATGTTTTTAATATTTCAATCTCCATTTTTATTTTTTCTAATTCATTTTCTCCATCAGTTATTATTTTTTTTGCTGCATATTGTTTTTTACTTTTATAATTTTCAATAAGATAAATATTTGAATATGAACCACTTCCAATCAATTTAATCATTTTATATTCATTCATATTTAAATCAGAAGACAATTCACTTATATTTTTATTCATTTTATTATTATTTTTATTATCTTTTTCTTCTTCTTCTTTTATAATTTCTTTTTTATTATTAATTGTATTATAATAACTTTTTAAAAGAGATCTAAATGTTAAATCAGTTGAATTTAATAAATTTATTTTATTTCTTTCTAATTGTTTAAAGGTTGATTTCTCTTTTACCATACTTTTTGATAAATCTAATCCTAATTTTAAAAGTGGTTTTTTATAAATTTTATTATTATTATTATTAATTTTATTATTATTATTATTATTATTATAATTAATATTATTTTTGTCTGTGGGAATATCTTTAAAAATAATTTTTTTTTGATTATTATTCTTTATTGAATTATCTATTATTGATCTTTTAAAAAATTTAACTCTATGACATTTATTGCATACTATTATATCTTTAGAATCATAAATCCCTTGATAAAATATTCCTCCACAAACACAATTTTTATTTTCTTCTATTTCTGAATTATTTACTTTTTGTTGTAATATTAATGCTTGTTTTATTGATTGTTTTAAATCATTTTGTTTTTCTTTTCTCTTTGAATTAGTTTGTTCTATATTTTCTAAAATAATTCCTTCTTTTGCTTTATTCATAATATTTTAATTATTTTATAATAATATTTTTGATTTTTATTTTTTCAAAAAATATTAAATTCAATTTAAAATAATAAATATGTAGAAATAATAGTTTATAAAATGTATTGAAAACATGAAGAAAAAATATAGATTATTATTTTTAATTATAAGGAGTACATTTTTAAATGAATATCCAAATTTAGTATATTTATAGTGTAAATTATTCTAATACAAAAAAATTTTGATATATATCTTTTTCATATTCAAGTATTGAAGTCTAATTAAAAAAATTTTTAATAATATCATAATAAAAATTTATATTTATATCTTAATTATAAAATATTTTATACAAATTTATAATTTTAATTAATCATCTTCATCATCCATAAAAAATACATTTGAAAAGTAAATTCTATTTTTTTCAATGAATAAAATATTTTTCAACCCTCTTAAATATAAAAAATAATTATATAAAGAATCAAGTTTAATTAAATTATCTTTATCTTTTTCATAATAAAATATTTTTCCAATCAATTCATCAAAAAAAATTTCAAAAAATTTCCTATGAATTATTTCAGTTGTATTAAAAAATACATTAAAAATTTCATTAGGAGGAAGAAATGAATGTTGTTTAGAATATTCCTCAATCAAAATATTTATTTCATTTAAACTAAGATTATCATTTAAAGAATCTTCAATTAAATTTTGATTTATATTTTTTTTAAAACAAAATTTTGGTGTTTCTAATAAATCATTTTTTGAATTTTTATTCTTTTTTGTTATTTCTAATAATTTATTACTTGTATTTTTTGTTGATTCTGAAAAAGTTTCATTATTTAAATTATTTATTTTATTGAGATCAATTTGATAATTTTTTTTTTCAAACAAACTTAATGTTTTAATAGGGATATTTGCACTTTTATTTCCTTGAGACAATTTTAAATTTAATTTATTAGTTTTAATTTTTTTTTCTTTTTCATTTATACTTTTTAAATTTAATGATATTGTTTTTGTATCTGAATTTTTATATTTAATATTAAAATTTTTACTATTAATACTTACAATTTTAAAAAATAATATAATACTCTCTTCAATATTCACTGAAGTTCTTAATTTAAATTCATTAATTAAAGAATCAAATGAATTTATATTATAATTTTCAAAATTATTAGTTAAATTAACTTCAATTAAATCATTATCATTATTTGAATAATTCATAATATATTTATTTCTATTTGCATCATCATTTTCATCTTCATCAGTATCAGAATTATTATTATTCATTCTTATTTTATTTAGTCTATCTATTTTATCAAGAACTATTTTTTTAATTCCTTGTTTTATTCTAGAATTTTTTTTTAATTCATTTACATATTTTTCATAATATGATTTCCCAGCTATATATGATTTAAATAATATTTCTTCAATTGTTGAATTTTCATTTTTTTTTGGGTCTAAACAATCTCTAAATAAAGTAAATAAATATAAAAATTGACTAATTAAGTGTTTAATTTCAAAATTAATTAGATTTGTTAATTTTCTATTTATTATGTTTAATCCTTCATAATTTATTTTTTTATTAAATAATACACCCAAAATTTCTATATTATTAATAATTAAACTGAAAGTAAATGCTGATTTTGGATTCATTATTGTAATTTTTAATACATTAAAATCTATAATATTTATAAACTTTACAAGAGTATAATTTATATGATAAATATTAGGAACTTTTTGATATAAAGGAAAAAAAAGTTGTTTTACTGCATCCTTTATTTTATGTTTTAAATCAAAAAATTTAATTATAAAATAATGTTCTGTAAATTCTAAATGGACCTTTATTTTATGTGGAATATTAATTGAAGATATTTTCATATATCCTTTTAATTTTTCATTAATGAATAAGTCATTTTTTTTCATATATAATTAAAATTATTTTTTCTTTTCAGTAAATATTTTTTTAATGGAATAAATTTTTGACTGTAAATATGGAAAATTAATAATCTTAAAATTATAAAATAATTAAAATAATTATATATTTACATATATTTTTTATCTTTATATAAAACAATTATACAAAATAAACTAATTTTTTATATTTTTTAAATAAAAAAATGGGAGTCGATTGTTCAACTTGTGTAAATCCAGAAAATGATTTAAAATTTAGTCAAGAGCTTAAACGACCTTCAGTAAAATTTATAT
Source organism: Isotricha sp. YL-2021a (assembly GCA_023806865.1). Lineage (NCBI taxonomy): Eukaryota > Ciliophora > Litostomatea > Vestibuliferida > Isotrichidae > Isotricha > Isotricha sp. YL-2021a. The sequence continues at coordinate 8,084 of JAJJLH010002882.1, read as the reverse complement.
TTGAAGAAAATAATAATGAAGAAACTCTCTCATCACCACAAAATATATTAAAAAATACTAGAAATTATCATCAAAGAGCATCAAATAGAAGAAAAACAATTCAAGCAATGGGATTAACATTTGAAAATAAAAAAAAATTTGAAGAAACATTAGAAAATAATATAAATAATAAAGTATCAAATTTTAATAATACAAACTTAAGAAATAGAAAAAGATCTCAAACAACTTTAGCAAGAAAATCAAGTGGAATTTTAAAAGAAGAATTTAGATTATCAATATCAAATAAATTATTTATAAATGAAGTAAAAGATATTCCAAATAAAAAATATAAAATTTTAGCAAAATTAGGAACTGGAGCATATGGTACTGTATATTTAGCTCAAAATATTTTAACAAAAACAAATTATGCAATGAAAAGAATTGATAAAAATTCAGAGGATTTATTAATGGATAATGAAATAATTGATGAAATAAATATATTAAAAAAATTAGATCATCCTGATATTGTTAAAATAATAGAATTTTATAATACAAATGATGCTTATTATATTATAAATGATTATTGTGAAAATGGTGAATTATTTAATCAAATAACAAGAAGATTTTCAGAAACTCAAATTGCAATAATTTTCAAACAAATTTTTTCTGGTTTATGTTATTTACATTCAAATAATATAATTCATAGAGATTTAAAATTAGAAAATATATTAATTTCAGATATAGAAAAATCAATAAAATCAAATGAAGAATTTTATTCTATTAAAATAATTGATTTTGGTACAGCAAAATTATTTGATAAAAAAACAAATGCAAGAGCAGTAGTAGGAAGTTCATATTATATTGCTCCTGAAGTATTACAAAAAAATTATAATGAAAAATGTGATTTATGGAGTTCTGGTGTAATTTTATATATGATGTTAGTTGGTCATGCACCTTTTGATGGAAGAAATGATAAAGAAATAATAGAAAATATAAAAAAAGGTTATTTTAAAACAAATGAAGAAAGATGGATTAAAGGATCAAATGAAATTAAAGATTTAATAATTAAATTATTACAATATGATCCAAATAAAAGAATAAGTGCAAAAGATGCTTTAAATCATCCTTTTTTTATAACTTCAAATTCAAATATTTTTTATGAAAGTATACCAAAAGAAAAAAGTTTAGAATATATTAAAAATTTATTATCATATACAATTAATTCTAGATTTCAAGAAATGGTTTTAGCTTATATTATTCATAATATGCCAAAACCAAAAGATATAAAATATGCAATTAAATTATTTAAATTATTTAATGAACAAGGTGATGGAAAATTAACAAAAGATGAATTAAAAAATGCTTTATTAAATTTTGTCACTGAAGATTATTTAAATAAATTTGATGATACTTTTATTATTTTAGATGGTGATAGAGATGGTGTTATTGACTATGAAGAATTTTTAAGAGCTTGTTTACCTAGAAATGAAATTTTAAATGATGAAATTTTAGCTTTTGCTTTTAATTTTTTTGATAAAGATCATTCTGGTTTTATTAAAGTTGATCAGATTAAAATTTATTTTGTAAATCAAAATGTTAGTGAAGATGTTTTTATTAATATTTTTGAGGAAATTGATACTAATGGTGATGGAAAAATTGATTTCGGGGAATTTAAACAATTAATGTTAACTTGTTAAATTTTTTAGATTATTATATGTTTTTTTTATTATTATTATATGTTTTTAAATTATTAATTTTTTGTTTTTTTTGAAATTAAATTCCTTTAAATGTATAAATATATTTAATAAATTTTTTTATTATTTATTTAATTTAAATATAGTTAGTTATTTTATATTAAAATCATTAATAAAAAATGATAAATTCAAATCAAGAAATTCAAAATGACCCAGCAATAGCTCAAAATGAAAGTAATAATACAAATAATAATAATTTAACTGAAAATACTAATACTAATAATATAAATGATAATACTAATACTAATAATTCAAATGATAATTCTAATAATATAAATGATGATGCTAATACTAATAATATAAAAGATAATAAGATAATTGATAATATAAATAATAATAATTCAACTGAAAATACAAATAATAATAATTCAACTGAAAATACTAATACTAATAATATAAATGTTAATACTAATAATACAATTGATAAAATAAATGACAATAATATAAATGATAATACTAATAATAATAATACAACTGATAAAACAAATGAGAATACTATAAACTGTGATAATAATATAAATAGTAATGATGAAAAAAATAAATCATTAGAGCAATTGAGAAATAAAAATGATACAATATTTTCATATGATAAATTCAATAAATCTATTCATATAAATGACAATGATAAGCAATTTTTACAAATGGGATTAAAATTTTATATTAATGAATTAAGACTAAAAAAAAAAATAAAAAGAAGAGATAAAGATATAAATGATGTATATATAATTGAAAAATCATGGTATAGAAGATGGAAAAATTTTGTAAATTATAGTGATATAAAAAAAGTAGCTTCAAATAGCGAAGAATATTTAAAAAATCCATTTCTATATCAAGTTAATCAAAATAGTAATCCAGGCCATATTACTAATTCTAATCTTGTTATTGAAGAAAAACCAGGAAATTTATTTTCAGAAAATGATATTCCTTTAAAAATCAAAACTAAAAAAGAAGCATATAAAATTATTCCTGAAGTTAACTTTAAAAAACTATATGAAGTTTTTGGTTGTGATAAAATAATAAAAAAAACAATAAGAATTAATAAAAAAAAAGATTTTAATAGAGAAATTGATTTAATTACAAAAGAATTTAATGTCATTTTTTTACCTACTGAAAATGTAAAATGTAATGAATTAAAAGAATATAAATTATATCTTACTACCCTTTTAAATATTGAAGAAACTATAAAAACTATATCAGAGATATTAAATAAAAATATTGAAATAAAACAAAATTTAGGTATTGAAAATTATGATTCATTAGAAAAGCATATGAAAATATATTTAAGTAAAGATGAAAAAACAATTCCTGAATTTAAACAAACATTTGTAGATTTTTTTGAAGAATTCAAGGAAAATAAAAATTATCAAATAAATAAATTTTTAATAAAAACATCAAAAAAATCCCAATTAAATCAAATCAACTCAAAATATTTCATAATAGAATTTATATTAAATAAAGACAGTTATTTTATTTTTGCTCCAGAAAATAACATTCAATCAATAAACAATCAAAATAACAATGATCCAGCAAATATTAACAATACAACAAATAATAATGAAAATAATAATTCTCCAGCAAATAATAACAATCAACAAATTAATAATGAAAATAATAATAATAATAATGAAACAAATTTAAATAACCAATTTACTGATAATGACATAGAAGAAAATCAAATTGATATAAAAGATGCCAAACCAGAATTTATGTCAATTTTTGGAGAAGCAAAATATGGATTAGAAATAAATAAATTAGACAAAAAAAAAAATTTAAAAGGATTAGTTGGAATAGGTAATATTGGAAATACATGTTATATGAATACATCACTTCAATGTTTATCAAATTGTAAAATATTAACTGATTATTTTTTATATGGTTATTATATTCCTTTTATAAATAGAACAAATTCAATTGGTTCTAAAGGAAAAATTGTTGAATCATATGCTGAAGTAATTAAACATTTATGGTATGGTCAAAAAAAATTTATTGAACCTTATAGATTAAAAAATGAATGTGGTATGGTTAGAAATATGTTTGCTGGATATAATCAACAAGATGCTCAGGAATTTATTACTTTTATTTTAGATGAATTACATGAAGATTTAAATAAAGTTTTAAGTAAACCTTATATTCAAATTGATGATACTTTAAAATTTAATTCTGATATTGATGAGTATTTTTATAATAAAAATAATTTTTTAGCAAGAAATCAAAGTATTATTGTTGATTTTTTCTATGGTATGTTTAAATCTACTGTTGTTTGTCCTAATCCAGAATGTAAAAATATTTCTAAGTCTTATGATCCTTATTCAATTATTAGTATTTCTATGAATATAATGCCTATTAATGTTGAATTAGATGTATTTTTTATTTTTGAAAAATTTGAATATAAAATAATAAAATTTAAAATGACTCTTCAAAGAGATATTGGAGTATATACTTTTAAAAAAAAAATTGAATATATATTTAATATTGATTATAATACTTTTGAAATTTATAAAAAAAAAGGAGAAGAAATGATTGCAATTAGAGAAGAATATATGGGATTATTTGATTTTTTGGAATATAATAAAGAAATTTATTTATATCAAATTCCAAGTATTGTTTTTGGAAAAAATGAGGAAAAAACAAAAAAAATATATCAAGAATTATTAAAAACTCCTGATTTATTAGAAAAAAGAGAAAAAGAATTAAATAATAATAAGGTAAAATCTAATATTCAAAATAAAGAAACTAATATAATTGATAGAAATAAATGGATAAAATTTTTTTGTTATATATATTCTTATAATAAAAATGAAGAACCTTTTCAAGAAATTTCCTATCCAAAAATATTATATATTAATGTAGATTGGAAAAATGAAGATATTTATAATTATATTATTGAAAAATTTAAAAATTTAATAACAGAAAATAAAAACCAAGAAAATTATAAAAAAGAATATTTTCCAAAATTAAATGAAATGACAAATAAATTATTAAAAGACAAAAAAAAATTAAATTTAAAAACTCATAAAGAAATTAAATATCCTTTTATATTATTTTATGAAAAATTTGCTGCTATACAAGAAAATGTCATGATAAAATATGACAATTTTAAAGATTTAATTTTCCCAGCAACAGAAAGTTGTCTAATAAAAAAAATAATAGAAAAAGCAATTTCAGAAAAAAAAAATATAAGTGAATATCAATTTATATTTAAATTAGTAAGTTTACCAGAATTAAAAGAAAAAATAATAAAACTAAATGAACCAAAAATAATGAATAAAAAAGAAAAAACTAATAATCCAAAAAAAGATACTTCAAAAATAGAATTAACATATTTATTATCTCAATTTGGTTTAATGGAAGATTTAACAGAAGGAAATGAATGGTATTGTCCAAAATGTCAAATTTTTCAATTAGCAAAAAAACAAATAGAAATTTTTACTTGTCCTGAAATATTAATTTTACATTTAAAAAGATTTAGAGAAGGAAAAAAATTAGATAATATAATAAATTTTCCAATTGAAGGTTTAGATATGAATAAATATATTAAATATGATGAAACTGGAAAAAATGATAATATTTATGATTTATTTGCAGTTGCTAATCATCAAGGTAATTTTACTGGAGGACATTATAATGCTTATGCTAAAAATTTTATTACAAATAAATGGTATGAATTTGATGATGAATATATTAAAGAAATTAATAAAAATGAAATTGTTAGTGAAAGTTCTTATGTTTTATTTTATGCTAAAAGAAATTCAAAATATGAAAATATTGAAAAAATTTATAAAAAACCTTTGGAAAATATTGTTTTTAAAAAATAAATATTAATTTAAAGTAGATTATAGAAAAATTAGAAAAAAAATATTTTAAATGAAATTTGTTTTATTTTATTAAATTTTTCATTTATTTTATTTTAATAAAATATAATTAAATAATGAAATAATATAGATGGAAAATAATGAAGATATTAAAATTGAAAAATCAATTAATGATGAAGACAAAAAAAGAAAATCAAAACTTAAAAATGATAAAAATAAATCAAATAATCAATTTTTACTCATAAAATCAAAAATTGAATTAGGTAAATTAATGGATTCTATAAATAAAAATTTAAATTCTTCAAAATCAGCAATAAAATTAAAGCCATTAAATTTAAAATATAAAATAAATTATTTTCCAGATTCTTTCAAGGAAAAAATAAAAGAAATTGATTATTATAAAAAATGGAAATTTCCTTTTCAAGAAAAAGAAATAAAAATTCAACAAATTAATCAAACAAAAAAAATAACTAACATTAGTGAAAAAAAATATAAAGAATTTATGAATTATATAAAAAAACAATCAATAATGGGAAAAAAAGTTTTAAGAAAAGACTTTAAAATTGAATTTTTAAAATCATTTAAAAATTTTTGTCCTCCTCATAAATCAATTTCTGCAGAAGATATAACAAAAAAAAGTATAATAGAAAATTGTGGAAAAAATAAATTATTAAGATATGAAATATTACTTAATGATAAAATAGGAAATTATATTCAATCATCTGAAAAATTTCCAAGTTTTTATGATTTTGATAAATTTATTCAAAAAGAAATTTATGATGAAAAAATTGGATTATCTATTCCAGGAAATTTTATGAATTTTAATAAAAATAATCAAAATTTAATTTCTATAAAAGTTTTTCATCCAACTTTTATTAAAGAAAAAATTAGTAAATTCATTTCTGTTCCTGAACAAACTTTATTACCTAAACCAAATGGTAATTTAAAAAATTATACAAAAATAACAATGAAACAACTTTATCCAGATTATAATTTATAAATATATTTATAATTTTATTTAATAGTATTATTTTTTATTTGACAAAATAATTTTTTGTATAAATTTAATATTATTCATAAAATTTATTAATATTTTATATTATATAAATTATTCCCAAGGGTTTTTTTCTATTCCATATTTTAAAAAAAATAAATTTCTATTTATTGATCTAATTATTACTATCATTTCATTTAAAGAAAGTATATTTTTTTTAAAAGCATTTCTGCATATAATAAATAATTCATCTAATATATTAATTTTAATAATTCTCTTCAAAGTTTTATTATTTTTAATTTCTATTATATTATCAATTTTATCTATAATATTTGAATTATTTATATTTAATAATAAATTAATTTTGTTATAATCAATTTCATTATTTATTTCTTCAAAATTATTTTGTAGAGAATTAACAGTTTCATTAATATTACTTTCTTTATTAATAATTTTATCCATTTCATTAATTTGTTTATTATATAATTCAATATAAGTTTTTAATTGATCTTTTATAGATTCATTTTTTTCATATTCTTTTTTAATTTTCTTAATTAAAATATCTTGTAATTTATCTATTAAATTCTTTCTAAATTTTTCTTCATTAATACTATTTTTTTTTGGAAAGTTATTAGTATTTAAATCATCATTTTCTCCTGGAGTAGAATATTGCTCTAATTTTTCTTCTTTATAATATTGAGAATTATTTGCATTAAAATCACAAGTTTGATTCACTAAAGAGTCATTTTGTTTATTTATTTTATTGACATAAATAATATTATTTTTATCAATTATACAATAACCTTTAAAATTATTTACTTCTTTACTACTAAATAAAGGGAAAAATTTACTAAATAAATCTTTTAAATAATCTAATACTTTAATTATATTATCTGCTTCTTTTTCCCATTTTATATATAATTGATAATTAATTTTTAAATCATCTCTAGATATAAAATAATCAGGTATAGATTTATTTATTTTAATATAATTTGTTCTTTTTTCTAAATATATATTTGGGGCACTTAATGGGAAAGAATCAGGGAAATAAATTAATAATGGAATATCATAATAATGACCTTTTAAATTTACTTTTATTTTATGTTGAATCATAATTATTAATTTTGTTGGTTCTGTTTTTGATAGTTGTCTATAAAGAAATATTCTATTTTTATCACTAAAAAAATTTTCAATTAATAAAGATGCTAAAATATCTTTTACATTTTTGGCGTAATCTGTTTTATTTATTGCTTCAAAAAATGATATATTATTTAATTGATTATTTGAGTCCATTAAATTAAACAATTAATAAAATATTGAATTAAAAAATTGAAAAAATAATATGAAAATTGAAATAGAAAAAAATAAATTTGAATTTATAAATAGGAAAATAAAAAAAAAAAATAAACAAATTATACTTAAAATTAAATTTAATTTTTTAATTAATTATTATTTTTATTTTAAAAATGTAAAAATAATAACTTTTATTTTATATTTTTAAATTCATAATTAACAATAACAGTATCAACAAGTAAACTTGGTCCT
>JAJJLH010002881.1:0-12254 GCA_023806865.1 Isotricha sp. YL-2021a | reverse complement strand
AGAATAAATATTTTTTTATGTTAAATAATAAAAAATAATAGATATATATATTATATAGATTAGGAGAATATTTTGAATTAAAATTATAAAATAAAAAATAAAAAAATATTATTTAAACAAAGATTGAAAATATCATTAAAAAAAAATAATATAAATTATATTTAATTGTATTTATTATATATTTATTAAAAATGAATGATCTAGAGAAATTAATGAACATGGAGATGGAGAAAAAGAAAGAAAAGGGTCAAATTCCAGTATCAAAATTAAAACCATTTGATAAATTAATAAGTATAAATTTATTATTAAATGAGAATCCAAAATTCAAATTTAAACCATCAAATTTAGAATCTTTTCAAGAGGAAAATTTAAATAAAATTAAAGAAGATATTCTTTATTCAGGAATTCAGCCAGAACTATTATCGAAAGTTAATCCATCAAATTTAAAAAATTATCTTAATTATGTTAATTTTTATCAAGATTTTGATTCAGAAAATTTTTCTGATAGTCAAAATATAAGAAATGATTATTTAAATGAATGGGAAGAAAATATTAATTCTGGTAATATAAGAGGAAAGACAATTACTAATATTTTTGATGAAAAAGAAAATAATGAAAATACACAAAATGTTAATTTAATATTAGGTTCTATTACTACTACTATTCATAAAATTTATGAAGTAAATGAAAAAGAAAAAATAATTGAAACTTTAAATATACTTTTAAATACTTTTCAATCTTATGAACAAAAATTAAAAGAAATTAGATTTGATATGTATTTTGCTATTCAAGAAAGTTTATCTTTATTACTTTTTTTAATTTTTGATAGATTTAAAAATAACAATGAAGAAAGAAATATTTATTTATTAAAAGTTTTTGCTATTTTACAATTTTTTAAATCTCAAAGAATTTTGTTTCAGTTTTTAGAATATTTAATTGATGAAAAAGGAGATTATGAACAATTTGAAAATATTTTTGAAAATATTGATGGAATAAATTTTAATAATTTCCAAAAAATTGATTTAATTGAATCTAATTTTAATATTATTGAACAATTAAATCAATATGGTATTTTAGATAGAAAAAATCAAAAAATTAATTTAGTTAAAAGTGCTAATATAGAAAAAGAATTATTTTTATTAATTAATATTGGAAATGAATACTATTATCTAAAATATGATACTGAAAATGATATTCCTTTAGATATTGGAGAAATGCCTCTTAAAAAAGAAGAAAATTTACCAATTGAAAATATTAATTTTTTCATAAAATCTGATTTATTATTTGTTTATTTCTCTCAAGGAAATAATTTATATGTTCAAATTTTAAAATCAAATTCATTTACCTTTATTAAAGATTCAGTTTTTAATTTAGAAAATTCGATAATATCAATTTTTCATGATTCAAATAAAATATATTGTATATTAAAAGATAATAAAATATTTATTTTAAAATCAAATCTATTATTAAATAAAATTGAAAAATCTGAAATTGAAAATTATAATGAAACTTATTCTATGTTGGATAATATTTGCATTAATAATATTTTTTATATAAAAAATGAAAAAGGAGAAATTTATTATGCGAGGTTTATTTTCAATGAACATACTAAAAAATATAAATTATCATTAATAAATACATCATCTAAAGAAATTGATAATAAAAAATATAATATAACAATGAATTCAAATATTTTAATAATATCACTTTTAAATGAAAAAGGAACATTTGAATATTATATTTCTAAACAAAATGATAGAATATTAAATTTTTGTCCATATGATAATATATTTTATATAAAAAAGTATCCTTCAAATTTATATGATATATTAATTCAAAATTATGTAAGATATATACAATTGTATGGTAATTTTGATTATGCATCTAATTCTCTTGCTGAAAATCTATTATCTTCACCTCAATTATTTATTTTAAATATTAATCAGAACAATATTGAAATAATTAAAAATAAACTTTTCAATGAAAATGAACAAAAAAGTGATAGATATCTTTATTACTGGATATTTTTAAAAGAAGCTTCAAATTCTATTTTCAATACTAATAAATCTGAATTAAAAAAGTTATTTGATGATTCAATTATAAATTTAATGAAAAATTATATTAAAGAATATCCAAATAATAATATGTTAAATAAAAGAAAATTTTTAAATGAATTTGCTGAAATTTCAATGAATTTAGGTATTACATTAATTTCTTTTAATGAAATAAATGAGCTTTTTAAAAACAATAACATTACATTGAAAGATAAAATTTTCTTTTTGAATTTATTATCAAAACAACCTGATATTATTATAAATATTGAATTTTATAAAATTGCATCATCTTTAGAAGTAGAATTAATTAATAATGGATTTGATTCTTATGAAAAACTTTATTTTAATTATACAAAATTATTCAAAGAAATTTTTGATAATTTTTATTCATTTTTTGATAAAACTTTAATTATAAATTATTTTGAAATTTTTTCAAATAATTTAATTTTGATATGTAAAAAGTTATTTTCAGAAAAAAAATTTTATACTTCACCATTTATTTCAAATAGTTTCAATTTCAAAACTTTATATTTCATAATTCAATATTTAATAAATAAACCAAATATAAAAATAAATTCAAATCAAATAATTTTATTTTACAAATTATTAATTTTTTTAGATAAGATTCAATTAACAGATAATGAACAATTTTTAGATAAAGAAAATATATATGAAATTGAATCAGTACATCCAATATCAAAAAATATTAAATTAGAAAATTTAAAAATAATTTTTAATTATAATACTGATTTATATATTAAACATAATTTTAAAAATTCAATAGATAGTAATATTAAAATATGGGAAAATAATGAAAGAACAATAAATGATAATAAAAGAAAAATTATTAAATTAAATAAACTATTTGATTTATCTTTAAAAAATATTAAAAATCTTAATTTTGAATTTGACAAAAAAAATGAAAATGAAGAATTTGGAAGTAAATATCAAGTAATTCCTATTATAAATAAAAATGATTTTAATATAAATAAAAGAAATGATAATAAAGAATTAATTGAATTTTTAGAATTAAGTTTGATAAATTATATAATATTATCTAATATAAAGGAAGAAGAAGAAAAAGATAAAACTGAACAAGAATATGAAAAAATATATTCATCAAAAATATTTGAATTTATTTCAATAAATGATGATAAAGAAGATATATATATTAATTCAATTTTACCAGATAAATTTTTAGATATATTTGAATCAGAAGAAGAAAAAGGTAAACTTGAAAAAATGATAAGTAGTTATAATAAAACTCATAATTTAATTTCAACATCAACAACAATTTACAAACCATTAGATTTACAAAATGAAATTTATCAAAAAAGTTTTTCCTTATTAAATAAAAATTTACAAATGAAAAATATGGTTTTATCAAAATTAGGTGGAGACATTGTAAATCCTTTAATTCAAAAAATATATGATGTAATATTAAAATATTATAATTTAAATCAAAAATTTAACCAATTTTGTAAAGAATTAAATAAGATTGGTGATGATATTAATAATATTAGAAAAGTAAAAAATTTTGATTTATTTTATTCTATTTGGGCTGATTGTTCAAAAATAAGAACAATATTTAATGAACAAAAAAATTTAATTACAGAAGTTAATCAAAAAGACTTTGAAGAACAATTAAATAAATATATAAAAGATACAATTGGTAAAGCAGATTATATTTATCAAATTATTGTTCCTAAAAATGTTCAAACCCAATATGATACTTTAATAGTTGAAAAATTATTTGAATTATTAAAAAATGAAAATTTTGGAATTGATGGATTAAAAAAATATTCTAAATCTCAAAATATAAAATGTCAATCTAAATCATATATACTTTCATTAATTAATTCACTTTTATTTATTTGTTCAAAAGAGAAAAATATTAATTTAATACTTTATAATTTAAATAAATTATTTAGAGCTAATGGAAAAATTGTTTCCTTTTTAGATGATTTATTTGGAGTTGATTATTTATTAAGTGATAATGTAAAAAATCAATTTCATCTTCTTTTAGATATAATTGAAGATAAAATTTTAAATGGAAATTTTAATAATTATTCAGTAATGACTAAAATTAATTTATATCAAAGTTTATTTTGGAAAATTAAAGGAAGAGATTTTTCTGTTTTATCAAAATTAAATGAGTTATTTAAACCTCTTTTAAATAATTATGAAAAGCCTTTAATTTCAGAAAATAGATTTAATTATAATTATTTCAATAATCAAAAAGTCTTAGATAAATTATTCGAACTATTTCAAATTGTTTCTATTCAAGTTTTTCATAAAGTAAAACCATTTTTAAAAAGAGATTTAGATACTAGTTTTTCTTTAGAAAGAAAAGCATCTAATATTGGAGAATATGATTATAAAATAATAATAGACTCTATAATTAATTTCCATCTCAATTTCCCAAAAACAAATCCTAATTTCGGAAAATTAGTTTTATTAATTTATAAAAATTTAATTAATGAAAAAGATATTATTGATTTTTGTCTTCAAAGAACATATAAATTATTTGAACACTTTTTTTCATTGTTAATATTTGATCAAAGAAAAAATGATGAAAATAATTATTATATAAAATATATTGTTAGTAAATTAATATATCAATGTATTAAAATTTGTTTAGAGGAAAATAAAGAAAATTATTTAGAAAATGCATTAATCGATTTTGATAAAGAAAATAAAGACAAAATTTTAAATGATGTAAAAGAATATCTTTTTGATAAAATTTATTCTTTCTTACAAAAAGAAAAAAGTGCTTCATTAAAAGAACAATATGCAAAAATTTTAATATTAATAATAACATTTTTAGAACAAAAAAAAGAAAAATTAACTAAAATAATACAAAATAATTTTAATGATATATTACCATTCCTTCAAATACAATTAAACAAAATAAAAACAGGAAAAAAAATTCAAATATCAAATGAAAATCAAAATCAAAATTTTTTTAACGAAAATATATATTCAAAAAAGGAAAAAAAGGAAATAATATATGGAAGAATATTAGGTTTTATAGATAATGATTCATTATTAAAAAATGATAAAATTAATTATCAAGAAAGTGATTTTAATAATATTTTATATAATTCAAAAAATGGAAATTATATTTATTATATTCCAGATGAAGCAATAGGAATAAAAGGTTCTAATTTAATATCAATTATGCCAAAGAAAGATGTTATCATATGTGAAAAAGATGAAGACATTGATCCAATAATGCAAATTTTTTTAAAAGAAAATCATGAAATTATAGTCAAAGCTGCTTTAGAAAAAGCATCAAAAAATATTAATCAAAAACAATTATTTATTATTTTAAGATTATTAGAAAAATTCTTACCTTATATTAATGAAGAAGAATCTAAACAAATTTTACCTATTTTAAAACAAAATTTAGAAAAAGATACTTCAAAATTCGTATTTACATCTTTAGAATATTTATTAAATTCATTTATCAATATTTATGATAATGATTATGAAGAATTAGAAAAAGAAAATAAAAATGAAGAAAATGATGAAAATGAAATATATAAAATTTTACAATTTAAAATTATTGAAAATAGATTTGAAATTACTTTTAGAGAAAAATGTATTCAAATAAATGGAACTTTAATTAATAAAGATAAAGTAAATGAAAAAGAAATAATACTTTCAAATTTATGTTTCATTGAAGAAAATGAAAATGTTGATATTAAGGAAAATTCATTTGTTTTAATTAATTGTTTAAAAAATAATGAAAATATTAGAAAAATATTAAATGAAGGTAAAAATAAAATTAAATGTTTAATTTGTTCATCATCTGAAATTGATAGAGAAGAAATTGATTATCCAATGTTATTAATTAAAGGAAAAATATTTAATTCTTTATATAATTTCTTAATTAAAGGAATAATAGATAAAGATTGTTTATTTAATTCATTTTATCATAGTAATTTATTTATTATAAATGAAGAAAAAGAAAAAGAAATAGAAAAAGAAGATTTAAATATAGAAATTTTATTTAATGAAAATAAAAAATATGAAAATGAAAATTTAATTGAAAATAATAAAGAGGAAGAATTCATAAAAAATCAAAAAAATAAAAAAGATTTAATTAATTTATTCATAAATTCAGAAATTTTATATTTTGAATATTTAAATTATAAAATGTCAAAAAGAATATTTATTTCATTCATTTCATATCATTATTTAAAAAATGAAGATTTAAAAATATTTAATGATCCTTTAATTATATTAACTACTTTTAGATGTTTATGTGCTGAATATTATTTTAATGTTAATGAAAAAAATATTTCAAATAGAAATATTTCAAAAATTATTTCTCAATTTTTGAATTCACTTTCTAATAATGATGAAATTAGTTTAAAATTTCTTAAAGATTATTTTGATTTTTTCATTAATGTTAAAATTAATTATCAAATTGAATATTCAAATTATTTAAAACTCTTTTTAATTGATAATAAAAAAAATGAAAAAAAAATATTATTTGATGAAAATTCTATTTTTTTTAATTCAGTTTATGAAAATTATTTAACTTTATTTATTAACAATATAAACATGATTCCAATAAAAGAAATAGTAATTAATTCCCTAATTTATATTTTTAAATCATTAAAAACAATAGATGTTTTTATTTTTAAAAAAAATGAATATATTTCATACTTTTTATATAAATTAATGAAATCTATATATAATACATTTATAAAAAATAAAAAAAATACTGAAATTTATGTTGAATTTTTCAAAAAGGAAAACTTAAATAATTTCATAAATATAATTGTAGATAAATTTATTCAATTAGAATTTTTTTTCGAAATAGAAAAAAAAAAACAAAATATAGAAAGTTATAGAACATTTTTATGCCAATTTGTATTTAAATATTTTGATATATGCTTATATCTTTTATTCAATTATAATGAAGAAAAATTAATTAAATATTGGATTAATTGTAATTCTCAAATGTATATTTTTTACAAAGAATATCAAATTTTAGCAACAAATAAAGAATATGATAAAGAAGATTTTAAAGAAATATTATCACATATTGCATTTTCATCAAGAGCACTTGATTATATTATTTTAGATAATAATCAAATTAAAGATTCAAAATTGGAAGAAATAACAATTAAAAAAAATGAAATGTTAACTTTAGAAAATGAAAAAATTGAAAAATTAGATTTAAAATTCTCATTTAGTAAAAATTCAATTAACGAAGATAGTAAAATTGCAATTTTTTCCCAATCAGAAAAAGACAAAAAATACTATCTTCAAGATATAATAAATTACAGTTCAAATAGTGAATTAAAAACAACAGGAAATTGTTATTATCAAACATTTAAATCTAAAAAATTAAATATAATATCATTAAAAAAAATAAAAACAGAATTATATGCATTTGGTCAAAATTACAGTAATTGTTTAGGAATAAATGGAATAAAAGGAAGTGATTATAAAAAACCAACAAAATGTATTGGAACACCAAAATATACATGGTCATTTAATTATGGTTCATTATATACTTTAATTTTAGATGAAGAAAAGAAAGAAATTTATTCAACTGGATGTGGAAGTGGTGGAGGATTAAAAAATATAAGTAGAATGAATTTTTCAAATGAAAATAAAATAAATAATTCAGAATTTTTCAAAAATAAAAAAAATATATCAAAATTTGCAACTGGAAATTGTAAATCTACATTAATTTTAACAAATGATAATAAATTATATGGAATAGGAAATAATGAAGATAAAATTTTAGGAAGTGAAATTGAAGATATAACAAAAGTTCCATTATTACTTCCATTATTAACAGAAAAAGAAAAAATAACACAAATATCAATTGGTTTTAAAAATTCCTTTATAATAACAAATGAAGGTAAAGGTTATATTTTAGGTAGGAATTCAAATTTTAAATTAAATCAAAATATAA
Organism: Isotricha sp. YL-2021a; assembly: GCA_023806865.1. NCBI lineage: Eukaryota > Ciliophora > Litostomatea > Vestibuliferida > Isotrichidae > Isotricha > Isotricha sp. YL-2021a. The sequence goes on along the minus strand of JAJJLH010002881.1, from coordinate 4,259 downwards.
TAAATAAAAAAGACTGGATACAAATGCCTCTTCCAGAACATATGAAAAAATTTGTTGAATGTTCAATTGGTGAGAATTTCCTTTTATTTTTATTATCTGATATTCATAATAAAAATCGTTTATTTTCAATTGGTAATAATTCACAAGGTCAATGTGGTGTTGGAAATGATATTGATAATGTACAAAAACTTACTCCTTGTTTTGGAGTAAATCAATTTGAATTTAAGAAAATTTTTGCTAGAAATTCAAATTCTGCTGCAATAACTATTAAAGGTGATTTATATGTTTTTGGTGAAAATACAGTTTTTTGTTTTAATAATAATAATCAAAATAAAAAACATATTGAATATCCTACTTTAGTTAAATTTGATAAAAATATTATTTGTGATGAAGTAGCTTTGTCTTCTACTCATATTTTAATTATTGGAAGAGAAAAAATTAATGATGTTTATGTTAAAAAATTATTTTCTTGTGGTTCAAATAAACATTATGCTTTAGGTTATGAATGTGAGAAAGATTTTAAAAATATTTTAAATGAAGTTGAATTTTTTTCTAATAAACCTGAATTAATTCCTATTAAAGTTAAAATTGGACAAGATGTATCTTTTGTTTTAACTGTTAATCAAAATGATATTATTGATAATTTAAAAAATCAAATTGATTTATGTGATAATGATGAAAAAATTAATTTATCTTATGTTGAAGTTGAAGATATTGTTCAAGTTTTATATAATTTTTATCATAGTCAAAAATCAAATGATTTTATTAATTTATTCAAATCAGTAACAAGAAATTCTCTTCAAAATTTTTTAGATGCAAGTGAAGAAATAATAATAAAAGAAGACAATAACAATAAAGACATTTCATATGAATCATTAATAAGATTCCTAGAACAAAGTCATGATATGAGAGATTTAAGTTTAATATTCATAGATAAAGAAAAGAAAATAAACAACGAAAAAGAAATGATGGGAATATTTACATTTATAAAAAAAAAAATAAATTTAATAAATTCTGATATACTAAAATATTGTTCAGTAAATGAATTAAGTACCCAAAAGCGTTTTTTACAAAATGCAATAAGTGACAATTTAACATATTTAAATGCTGAAACTCGTATGAAAAAATTCCAAGAAAAATTAAATAAAATGACACGTCACAAATATCGTTATTCAACAATTCAAATAGATAGATTTAAAGCAATGAAATTTTATGAAAAAAAAACTCCAGATATAGATTTTGAAGAAACAATATTTGGTCAAGTATATCAAAAAACAAAACAAATGAAACCAGAAAATTTCTTTATGGATAAAGGAGGAAGATTATTTACAGTAGCATTACAAGGAGAATATGCATCTGATCAAGGAGGTCCATATCATGAAGTAATATCATCATTATGTAAAGAATTAAGTGAATGTTCACTTGATTTATTTATTAAAAGTCCTAATAATAGAGATGATACTGGAGCTTTAAGAGATAAATTTATTATTAATCCTAATGCTACTTTTGAAAAACATAAAAATGTTTTTATATTTTTAGGAAGATTAATGGCTTCTGCTATTGCTACTGGAGAATTATTAGATTTAAATTTACATCCTATTGTCTGGAAATCACTTTTAGGAAATGATATTAAATTTTTTGAATTTGAAAGTGTTGATGTTTTCTTTTATAAATTAATAAATGATTTTGAATCACTTTTATTAAAAAAAGATATTAACTATTTCAATTTTGAAAAATTATATGATTTAAATTTTACTATTTTAAATTCAGCAGGAACTGAAATAAATTTAATTAAAAATGGTAAAGATATAAAAGTAACATTTAAAGATTTGAAAAAATATATAGAATTAGCAAAAAAAGTAAGATTAGATGAATTTTCCCAACAAATAAAATATTTAAAAGAAGGATTTAATAGTGTAATACCTCAAAGTGTATTTCAAGTATTAACATGGAGACAATTAGAAGAATTAGTATGTGGTAAACATAAATTAGATATTGAATTATTAAAAAAAAATACAAAATATGAAGGTGGATATAGAGAAAATGATGAAGTGATAAAATGGTTTTGGGAATGGCTTGAAAATTCAAGTGAAAATAATCAAATTTTATATTTGAAATTTGTTTGGGGAAGAACTAGACTTCCTAGAGATGATGTTTGCTCTTATACTCATGTTATTAGTAAAATTAGATCTAATGGAGGGAATTTTCCACATTCTGCTACTTGCTTTTTTACTTTGAAGTTACCTTGTTATACTAATAAAGATGAACTTTCCAGGAAAATGAATTTTGCTGTTGAGAATTGTTATGAAATTGATGGGGATCATTGATTTATTTATTTATTTATTTTTTTTTTTTTTTTGAAGATTAATATTGGATTTTAATGATAGAAAAATAAAAATTTTTTTTTAATGTTTCTTTTTTTTTTTTTTTTTTGATATTTTTTTTTATTTTTTTTAAAATTAATAATTTTTTTTTTAATTTAATTTTTAATTTGAAGTAATTTCATTTTAAATTCATTATTTGAAAAATTAAAAATACATAAAAATAATATTTAATAATTCTCAAATCTCAATTAGAATAATAATCAATAATTCCATTTTATCCATAAAACTATAAGGTAAATTTTATTTCCTAAAATATTATAATTGATATATAAATAATTATATTTTTAAATGAATTATATTAAAAGTTTATTTTCTATCTATTAAAAGAGACAAATAAAAATCAATAATTTATTACTTTCAAAAAGTAGAAAATAATCATATCATATTCATTAGTTCATTGAAATTGATTAAGATATAAATGATATTATTCAAATTGTTCTTAAATTCAATATTTTTTTTCTAATTGAATAATAATTACTTATACAATATATATTCAATGAAATAATTTTAGTAACAATATTAATGTTATTAAATTTAAAACAAAAAATCTTAGATTTAAAATTAATTTAAAAAATTTTGCAAAAATTTCCTTAAATTAAAAATATCTATGTTAAACCCACTATAAATTCATTTAGGTTTTAAATCATATTTTATTTTGAATAATTTTAATTGACAAAAAAATAGTTGGTCGAAAATAATTTGAATTTTATTTTAATTAATATAAATAAATTGAATTTCAATTGGAATTAATGTCTATTGAAAATTATATTAATTTTTATGATACTTTTCTTGATTAAATATAATAGAATTATATTATAATAATAATAAAGAAATTATTTCAATAATTTTTTTGTAATTGATAAAAAATATGAAATAAAAAATAAATAATATAGAGAAAGATAAGTTAATTAAATAGATATAAATATAAATAAAGGATTATGAAATGAGAAAGAAGAAAACATTTTTTCAACATTCAATAAAAAAAAAGAATAAAAAACAAAATTAATTAAAATGTTATCTAAAAATAGTGAATTATTATTTAACCAATAACTTTTAATAGTGTTAGGTTTTTAATAAACCAAAATTGTTAGGAAAAGATATAAAAGTTAGATTTAAATTCAAATATAAAGTTTATTTTCTTAATAAAATAGAAATTATTATATTAGTTTTTTTATATAATCAATATCTTTAATGAATGATATTCTAAAAGAATTTTATTTAAAATCTAAGGGATTAAATAAAGTTAAATTGTATTTTTTGTTAATAATTATATGATTGATTATGTAACAAATTTATTAATTTGTGATTTAGATAATATGAACAAAAATTTTTTATTCATTTAAATTTATATTACAAGAATGAAAAAATTTTTAAGTTAAAATTCAATCAAATCTATTTTATTATTGGTGTTTTTGATTTTTTCATATTTTTTTATTTTATTAATTGACTTTAACGATTATATTTAGAATAAATTGTTATTTTCTTTAATATTTGATAATTTTATATTTCATTAATTGATTCTTTAAATTTATAGAGTATCTATTTATAGATTTGTCAGAATTAATAAAATATTACAATTATGATAAATAAAGATAACAAAATTTTTTTAAAATCAAAAAAATTAACTGAAAATTAATAAAGAAAAATATTCCTATAAAAAAGAAAAATAATTCGAATAATTTTTAAAAAATCATTCAATTTGTGAAAATTATTTATATGGATATTAATTTAGAAATATTATGCAGAGAAATTATAAAAAATATAAAGAAAATATAAAATAAATTCATAATAAATACTATACACTTGATTAATAATAAATTATAAAAACAAAAATTTTCAAAACTAAAAAAAATATTTTAATATAGTAAACTGTTT
>JAJJLH010002880.1:0-12271 GCA_023806865.1 Isotricha sp. YL-2021a | reverse complement strand
AGGAGATTTTGAATCTGCACTCGCGTATTACGGAAAAGCTGAGCAACTCAACCCTAATAATATAACAACGAGGATTAATGTTGGAACGCTCTATCAACAAAAAAAAGATTACAGACGAGCAATGGAAGCTTATGATTCAGTTTTGACACTGTATCCGAATAATGATCAAGCACTCTTTTATAAGGCACAAGCTCTCTCTGAAATGGGAAATAAAAAAGCTGCTTTAGAGTTATATAAACGAGTTCTTGTGATGAATCCTTCTAATACTGATGCAAAAAATGCAGTTTCTGATATTGTAAAAGAAACAATGTCACCGTCAGAGTATATTACATATATGTCACAAAATGGCACAGCATCAGAATTATATGACTATGCTTATTCTTTACATAAAGCTAACAAAACAAATGACGCAATTATGGGATATAAAGAAGCAATTAAGAAAGATTCTTCAAAAGTTGATGCATACGTAAACTTGGCAATTTGTTATGCATCGATAGATGATTACGCAAATGCTATTGCTACTTTAAATAATGCAAAAACAAAATTTCCGACAAATAATCTTATTTTAAAAACTCTTAAAGATGTTCAAGCAGATTCAGATTCTGTCAAAATGGCATCTGCATCCGCAAGTTATGACAAAAAAGATTATAACAATGCAATAAAAGAATATTTGAGCATAAACCCTGCAACAGAAAACTCAATGTTAGGAGTTGCAGCTTCATATCAAGCGTTGGAAGATTATAATAATGCAATAAATTATTATAAAAAAGCCGAAGCGATTAATCCTAAAAATGCAGAAATACCATACTATATCGGATATCTCTTCTCCGAACAACAAAACTGGGAAGAAGCTGAAAAATACTTAAAAAAAGCCGTAGCTTTGAACCCGCAATCTGAAGCTAAAAAATTGCTATCATACGTTTCACAAAACGGAAACGTAAATATATTAAACCAAGGTATTGAATTATATGAAAAACAAAAATATACAGAAGCATTACAAAAGTTCAATGAAGTTCTGAAAAAAGAAACAACAAATGCTTACGCATATTACTACCGCGGTTTGATTTATGATGAACAAAAGCAACCAAAACTTGCCATTAATGATTACTTAAACGTTCTTAAAAACTCAAACGAATTTCCTATTGTAAATTATATGGCGGCTGTTGATTATGATACATTAGGAAACTTTAAAGAAGCATATAAGTATTTTAAACTTTTTGCTCAAAAATATACAACCGATGATGAATACTTAAAATATGCAAAGAGCAGAATGGAAGAGTTAAAACAATATGCAGGTTAAAGATTTAATCTCTGCAAGAGTTTCACTTGCACCAATGGCCGGAATTACTGATTATGTCTTGCGTTCTCTTATTAGAGAGCACTCTCCTAATGCACTCTTAACAACAGAAATGATAAGTTCGGAAGCTTTAACACAAGTTAAAGATACTGTTATAACTAAACGTGATAATAATCATTCGCCTATTTCATATCAACTAAGCGGACATAAACCACAAATGATTGCAAAATGCGCCCAATATTTAGAAAATTTTGCGGACATGATTGATATAAATATGGGATGTCCTGTTAATAAAGTCGTTAAAGGTACTGATGGATGCGCTTTAATGCGTAATCCCGATTTAGCGGCTGACATTGTACGAACCGTAAAATCTTCAATATCAATACCTCTTAGCGTAAAATTTCGACTTGGATATACCTTTGAGGAAATGAATTATATTGAATTTGGTGAAAAGATGCAAGAAGCTGGAGCGGATTTTATCACAATTCATGCCAGAACACGTTCGCAAATGTACGGGGGAAAAGCTGATTGGGGAAAAATTAAATATCTTAAACGTAATGTCGATATTCCTGTTTTTGCAAACGGAGATATTGTATCACCGGAAACAGCTGCACAATGTCTAGAAGAATCAGAAGCTGATGGAGTTGCAATAGGAAGAGCCTCTTTAGGAGATACAACATTAATTCATAGGGTGGAACAATACATAAATAACGGAATATATTTACCTCCGCCGACATTAGAAGAAAAAATTGAAATATTAAAACAACACCTAATAAAAGAATGTGAACTTAGACGAGAAGATGTCGGAGTTAAATTTTGTCGAAAATTTTATCCATATTATTTAAACGGTTTTCCCGGAGCATCAAAACTTAGAGGAGAAATTGTATTAATAGATAACCTGAAAGATGTTTTTAGAATGCTGGATAATATTTATTTAAGTGCGAAACCTTAATTTTTTATTTTTTATATTTAAAACAGTTTAATTCGTGGTCATTTACTATTCCAATAGATTGAAGATATGAATATATTATAACCGAGCCAACATACTTCATTCCGCGCTTCTTTAAATCTTTTGAGACTTTATCAGACAACGGAGTTGATGTTTGAAAGTTATCATCTTTATTTTTAATTATTTTACCATTCGTAAAACTCCAAATATATTTTGAAAAACTTCCAAATTCTTTTTGAATTTTTATAAATAATTTTGCATTATTTATAGAAGATGCTATCTTATTTCGACTTCTTATAATTTTTTCATTCTTCAAAAGAGTTTCAATCTTATTTTCATCATAATCCGCAACTTTTTTTACATCAAAATTATCAAATGCTTCCCGGAATGCTTCCCGTTTCTTTAATACGGTTATCCATGACAAACCAGCCTGAAAGCCTTCTAAAATAAGAAGTTCAAACAATTCTCTATCATCATATTTAGGAATACCCCATTCTTCGTCATGGTATTTCACATAAATTTCTGATTTTTCATCAACCCAAGCACATCTGTTCATAACTAACTCATTGCCATTAAGAGTTCTCTGATAACTTTTGTTGCTACCGCAGTAGAAGCCCCGCTTGTATCATAATCAGGTGCTAATTCAACAACATCAGCACCTACTATATTAAATTTAGAAATATATTTAAACCATTCTAAAAGTTCATTAAAATTCATTCCGCCAACTTCCGGAGTTCCTGTTCCGGGCATTATAGAAGTATCTAAAACATCTAAATCGACAGTTACAAAAATATTTTTACCGTTTAAACTATCCAAATCTTCATGCTTATATGCTCTGGTATTATATTTTCCCATCAATTCAAATTCATCTTTCATGCCTGAACGGATTCCAATTTGTTTTATATTTTTATATCCGACGATTTTTCCTGCATGCCTTATTACTGCAGAATGAGAAAGTGCTTCCCCCAAATATTCTTCTCTTAAATCAGTATGTGCATCAAAATGAATTATTGCTAAATTAGAATAATATTTTGAAACTGCCCTTATCTCCGGTAACGTAACCAGATGTTCTCCGCCAATACCAAAAACACGTTTGCCGTCTTTATAAATTTCATTTACATTCTTTTCTATTAAATCAAGCGATCTAACAGTATTTCCCAAAGGAAATTCTAAATCTCCCGCATCGTGAAAATTACAATCTTCCAAATGTTTATCAAAATATGGCGAATATTCTTCCAATCCCCAACTTGCAAGTCTAATTTGTTCAGGAGCAAATCTTGAACCGGGACGATACGAAACCGTACCGTCAAAAGGCATTCCTAACATTACAATATTTGAAGATGCATAATCTTTATTTTCACCCATCCAATTTCTATCTAAAAACGGCCCTGATAACATGCTTTCTCCTTAATTTTCTATAATTATATTATAAATAAAAATAAGCCGGAGGTTGATTTTAAAGTAAAACGAAGTTTTATTAAGATATATTTTCTTAATATTTCTTAATATTTCAATAAAAAAAAGCAATTTTTTTTCTTTAGTTTACTTTATATATATACAGGATATCATTCGTAATTAAAAAGTAAAGGAGAAATATATGGCTAGAGTACTTATTTCAATGCCCGAAGAATTTTTAGACAAAATCGATCAAGTAGCAGACGGAGAAAACAGAACCCGTTCAGAGTTAATTAGAGAAGCTCTGAGAAGTTACATGTACAAAAGCAGAGTTAAATCTACAACATTAGCAAACAAAAATGCTGCTTTGCTAGAAGCGCTGCTTGATTAAAAGCGGAAGCATGGAAAAAAAAGAAATGGGAAAATAAAAGCGCACAAAAAGTGCGCTTTATTTATGTTTTAAATATTTTCTTCCGGATCAATTTGTATATCAATAATTGCAGTACCGTCATGTTTAAAAGCTTTTTCTAAAGCCGGTACCAAATCTTTTTTCTCTGATACACTGACAGAAAATAAGTCATACGCTTCTGCAATTTTAGCAAAATCCGGATTTATCATTTGGACCTGATACTGCTTATTATAGAATTTTTCTTGAAGCTGACGAACCATTCCAAGCGAGCTATTATTCATAATAATAATTTTTACAGGAATATGATGTTCTCTGCATGTTGCAAGCTCCTGAAGATTCATTTGAAAAGAACCATCTCCTGTTATATTTAAAATAAGCGTTTTAGGATTTGCGATGTAAGCACCTATTGCCGCCGGAAGTCCAAAGCCCATTGTTCCCATTCCTCCGGATGTTATAAATTTTCGGGGTTTATTAAAATCAAAATATTGAGCTGTAAGCATTTGGTGCTGTCCGACATCTGTTACAACAATCGGTTCCATTTTTTTTGTTAAATCAGATAATGTTTCCAAAACAAAAGATGAATGAATTGTATTTAAATTCCGCTCAATTTTAACATTTTCTGTTCTTAAAATTTCAATCCTGTCATACCAATCTTTTTTTTCTGAATAACTTGAATCAAGATATATAAAATTTTCTAAAAATGTTTTTATATCCGCATTAATTTTAAGTTCCATATCATAAGGAATATCTTCAATATTTACACTTACTACTTTGGTTTTTTTAGCAAAATTTATATTTTTACACGTAGATCTGTCCGAAAAAGATGCACCAACAGAAATTAATAAATCAGATTGATTAAGTGCCGTATTTGCTAGGTATCCTCCATTAATACCAATCATGCCCAAATAATTTTTATTTGAAGAAGGATAAATACCTATGCCCATAAGAGTGGAAACAACCGGACATTTAACTATGGATGCAAATTTCTGTACTTCAGAAGAAGCATTGATAGCACCGCCGCCCACTAAAATAAGCGGCTTTTTTGAATTATTTATGAGTGTTTGTAATTTTTTTATTTCTTTTGAAAAATCTGTTTTTTTATTTTCTGTATATTTTTTCTTTGTAAAAAAGTGTTTATACTCTGATTCAAGAATATTTCTTTGAAGAGCAATAATAACCGGCCCTTTAACATCTGCCATTGCTGTTTCGTATGCTTCTTTTAGAACCTCTTTTATATCATCTTTTTGAGACACTACAAAAGTTTTCTTTGCACATGTTTTTGTAATAGAAGGGATATCAACTTTTTGAAAAACTTTTCCTTTTTGTTTCGGGACATCTCCTGCCAAAACAATTAAAGGTGTAGAATCTGCATAAGCATTAGCAATACCTGTTATTGTATTCGTAAAACCGGGACCTGAAGTGACAAGAACAACACCTGCTTTGCCTGATGTTCTGGCATATCCTTCTGCTGCATGAAGCGCGGCTTGTTCATGACGAACCAAATAATGCTTAATTTTTTTAAATGAAGAGAGTTCGTTATATATACTTAGAACAGCCGCTCCAGGGTATCCAAAAATACTGTCAATTCCCAATGAATAAAGTCCTGCCACAAGTGCAGAAGCATTAGTTGATACCTTTGACGTTTTCTTTTGGATAGCCAGTAATTTATTCATTGCATAGCTATTATACATCAAAATTAAAAAGCGGGTTGATTTATGTTTTTGTTTAAAGTAGTATTGAGTGTGTCATTGAGATACAGCGTAGCTAGACTCTGCCAATAAAGAAAATTAAATAGCTCCTAAAAAAGTTATCGTTTGGCAAACGCAAGTAAATTTGGTTGAAAATTAAATAAATATTATCGGGATGTAGCGCAGCTTGGTAGCGCACTTCGCTTGGGACGAAGGGGTCGCACGTTCGAATCGTGTCATCCCGACCATTTAAAAAAGGACTTGTAGAAATACAGGTCTTTTTTGTTAAAAAGGTACGAAAATTGCCCCTTGCATAACTAAAATTTGTATGAACTTTTGTAACAAATCGCTAAAATTTATTAAAGTTTTCTGAAAAAATGCCGTAATTATCATTAGTAATATTGTAGATAAGGGACGAAAATGTCTGATTTTATAAATATTAATTCTTGGCAGGGACTTCAACGCGAAATCGCAGAGCTATGCGATATCGGCGGAGAAAAAGGTTTTTTAGACATTCATGACGGGATTGATGAATACAGTATTTTCATACAGGCAAAAAAAGATATCGAAGAAAAAGGAGAATGTATAATAAACGGTGATACTTATGTACTTTTAATGGATAAGCTTGCAAAAATCCCCAAAGAAGTTCTAAATTTACTAAAACCACAGCCGGAAGTCACTGACGCGGTAGCTGTAAAAAAACCTTCAGTACCGGAAAAAATAAAAATGGAAAACACAACTTTTGTAAATATAGAAGGAGTAAGTACCCAAGGAGCAAAAATTGAAGGGTTAAAAGAAGAAGGATTAAAAAAAGAAGAGCCAAAAACAGAGTTTGATACTTGGGCTCAAAAAAAATGGTGGGACAAAAATTGGCATAATACAAATGTACAAAAGAATTTTAAAAAATACAGACCTTTATTTAAAAAGGCATCAGAACTTTATAACGTTCCTGAGAGTATACTAATGGCTATGTGTGCTAAAGAATCTACGATGGGAGTTGGCTCTGACAATATTATGCAAATGATAAATTCAACAGGAGATACCTATTGCCACCATAATCCAACAAATCCCAAATTATGTATTTTTGGTGCTGCAAAATATCTTTCTGAACTATTAAAAGCTGCTAACGGTAATATGTACAAAGCGCTTATCGGTTATAATTGCGGTAATATAAATTCTAAAAATGTTCGGAGTCGTGAACATGCTTCTAAGGTTATAGCTTTAAGCAAATTATTTGAAAAGAATGTTTTACAATAGACAAAACAAGCAAATTTTCAATTCACTCTTTTAACGTATGAGAAGTATTCATTATTTTTAAATTGTGCTGCACTTTGATGGATAGTTTCTTTTGTCAAAAATCCCATTCGATATGCAACTTCTTCCAAGCAAGCTATCTTGATCCCTTGATTTTCTTCTATTGTTTGCACATATTGACCTGCTTTTAACAAAGAATTATACGTTCCTGTGTCGAGCCATGCAAAACCTCGGCCTAAAAGCTCCGTATGTAATTTTCTTTTCTCTAAATAAATTTTATTTAAATCAGTTATTTCTAACTCACCTCTTTGTGACGGTTTTAGGTTTTTAGCATATTCTACAACTTTATTATCATAAAAATATAAACCGGTAACGGCATAATTCGATTTTGGTTTTGCCGGTTTTTCTTCTAAAGATAACGCTTTTCCATCTTTATCAAACTCAACAACACCAAACCTTTCCGGATCTTTTACATAATAACCAAAAATAGTTGCTTCACCATTTTTAGCCCTTTCACCGGCTTCTCTTAAAGCTTTTGAGAATCCTGCACCATAAAATATATTATCCCCTAAAATCATTGCAACAGAATCATCACCAATAAATTCTTCACCCAAAATAAATGCTTGAGCAAGACCGTCAGGACTGGGTTGAACTTTGTACGAAAATTTTACGCCAAATTGCGAACCATCACCAAGTAATTTTTCAAAATTTGGTAAATCGTGAGGTGTAGAAATTATTAGAATATCTTTTATTCCGGCAAGCATTAAAACAGAAAGCGGGTAATATACCATAGGTTTATTATAAACTGGCAACAACTGTTTCGAAATTGTTGAAGTTATAGGGTAAAGTCTTGTAGCTTTTCCGCCGGCAAGGATAATACCTTTTGTTTTCATATTTTACTCCTTTTAAAGTAATCTATGGTTTTTAATAAACCTTGATTTAAATCCACTTTAGGTTCCCACTTTAATATTTTTTTTGCTTTTGATATATCTGGCCTTCTTTTCTTAGGATCGCCTTCAGGTAATGGTCTATATATTATTTTTGATTTGCTGTTTGTTAACTTTATTATTGTTTTAGCTATATCTTTTACCGTCAATTCATGGGGATTACCGATATTTACGGGAGTATGTTCTTTGGACATTAACAACTTATATATACCGGCAATTAAGTCCGACACATAACAAAGACTTCTTGTTTGTGTACCTTTACCGAAAACAGTAATAGGTTTATTGTTTAATGCCTGATTTATAAATTGCGGGACAACTCTGCCGTCGTTCATATTCATTCTCGGGCCGTAAGTATTAAATATTCTTACCATCTTTGTATCAAGGCCGTAAACTCTGTGATAGTTCATAATTAATGCTTCGGAAAATCTTTTTGACTCGTCATACATACTTCTTTTACCTATCGGATTAACATTTCCCCAATAAGTTTCTTCCTGCGGGTTACAAGCCGGATCACCGTAAACTTCACTTGTCGAAGTAAACAAGAATTTTGCTTTGTTTTTTCTTGCAAGTTCCAATAAATTATATGTTCCGTAAGAACCTACAAGCAATGTTTCTATTTTATATTTATCGTAAAATATCGGACTTGCGATTGAAGCGAAATTGATTACACAATCAAATTTTTCTTTTATGGAAAACTTTTTTGTTATATCTGCTTTTTTGAATTTAAATTTCTTATTATTCAAAAGATGTTTTATGTTTTCTTTTTTACCGGTAATAAAATTGTCTATACAGTAAACGCTGTGTCCTTTTTCCAATAAAAAATCACAAAAATGAGAACCTAAAAAACCTGCTCCGCCGGCCAATAAAATATTCATTTTATATCTCCTGAGAATATCTTATTATTATATAAATTTGTTATGTGTATTTACAAATTGCGGAAAGAGAAATTTCAAGAGTTAAACATCGTAAATATTTATTGCAATATCCAACAATGTTTCGTTGATTTTCATATATTGATCCAACACATCCAAATGAAGGCTGGAAGTATCAATAGATTCCTGCAAACCGGCATGCAATCTTGCAATGTGATTTCTTTTTAATTCATGCATTATTTCGTTTAATTTATCTATATCATCGCTTACTTCTCTTGCCAAGACCTCATCTTCTTTAATAAAAGCGTCTATAATTTTCGAACAATTGGTATAAACAATATTGTGCATGTGTTTTAAATCTTTCAAACCTTCATCGGAAAATCTTAAATGTCTTCTCATTTTTTCTTGCGATATATAAATAATATTTCTGTTTATAATATCGGAAATTTGTTCGAAATCCGCGACTATATACAGAAGCATGGTTTCTCTTTTAGCCTGTTTTTCGGTAAGTTCGTTCTGCCCTATTTTAGTTATGTACGGAATTATTTCGTTCACCAAATTTGATATCTGCAAACATTTATATTTTATTTTTTCTATAACTATTTCGTGTCTTGTCTTTAAAGCATTTATGGAATCTTTCATTACATCCGAAACAATTTCCGACAATCTTTCAATTTCCTGTTTAGACAATTTAAGAGCTTTTTCAGGTTCTTCTATATATTTTTCATCTATAAATGCCGTTCCGAAATGTTTTTCAACGGCGGAACTCGGATAAACAAACATCATAAATTTATGTAATAACGGAACTATCGGCAAAATTATAAAAGCGGTAAACAATGTTACCAACGTGTGCGACATAGCTATTTGTCTTGCTATATCGTTTGAAAAGATAAAAGTCGAAGTAAAATATTTAACGAAATATACCCAACAAAGTTCTCCTTTATAATAAACAAAAGATATAAAAGGATACACTAAAATTACACCTAAAATTTGGTATCCCAAATGCCAAAGCATAACTCTTTTACCGCTTCTCGGTTGTGTAAGAGAAGCAACTATTGCAGTGGAACATGTTCCTATTTGTGCTCCCAAACAAACACAAATACCCTGCAGTAAAGACAATATTCCCGATGATGCCAAAACGATAATTATTCCTACCGTTGCACCGCTGCTATGTGTGAGGATGGTAAAAAATATACCGAAAAGTATTAACCATAACGGAGATTGTAAAGTAGCAATCGTTGCCAAAAGTTCATTGTTTAACGTTATCGGAAGCATGGAATCAGACATCAATTTCATACCAAAAAACAAAAGTCCGAACCCGAAAATAGCATCACCGATTTCTATTAATTTCCTTCTCTTTGAAAAGAAAGATAAAAAGTAACCTACCGCAGTAATAATCAAAGCATAATCAACAAGTTTAAATGCAACAAGTTGTCCCGTAACGGTAGAACCCACCGATGCACCTATTGTTACAGACATTGCTTGAAAGAATGTCATTACACCGGCACTTGTAAGTGTAATTTGTAACAACAATGTTGCCGTACTCGACTGATTTATTCCGGTAACTATAAAACCGGTAAAAAAACCTTTTAATCTGGTACTTGTAAATTTTCTAAGTATTGCTCTAATATTTTGACCTGCGATTTGTTGGAAAGCGGAATTAACTTTAAACATACCGAAAAGCAACAATGCCGCTCCGCCCAACATTGTTGCAATCATTAACAAAATCCAATACTTGCTTAAAACGGAAACCGTAAAGTAAACAGGTTCTGCCAACACATCAACATTTACTATAACAACAACTTTATCTTCCGCTTTTTTGTCTATAAAAATTTTAGATCTTGCATAACCGTTTTCATCGGTTACAATTGTTTCTTCCTGAATTGAATTATCTTTTGATGTTTTGTTGTTCGGAAAGTAACCGTCGGCTACAATAAAGTTAACTTTTACATCCGGAACAGGAACATTGTTTTTATCCGTCAAACAAACAACAAGATTATCTTTTATTTCCGTTCCTCTGACGGCAAGTTGTTTGTCACCGGATATTTTGGTTAAAACAAAATCCTGTCCTAAACAAATCGCAGGCAAAAGCATTAAAAATAAGCAAAACAATATGTTTTTTATTTTCATTTTTTTAATGTTTTTACATCAAAAAATTTAGGCAACAAACTTGATATCTTTACAGTTTTAAAACTGTCTCCTTTTGTGTTATAAACAATATCCGCCGTTTTTGAAAATTCCGATATAACTTGTCTGCATGCACCGCACGGAGTAACATCACCTTTTTTTGAATATATCGCAACAGCTTTTATTTTTTTGCAACCGTTGGCAACAGCAGTAAACACAGCAACCCGTTCGGCACACATACTTAAACCGTAAGATGCATTTTCCACATTTGTTCCGCAAAACACTTTATTATCTTCGCACAATACTGCAGCACCGACTTTAAATTTCGAATACGGGCTGTAAGAATTTTCGGCTGCTTGTTTGGCAAAATCCAACAATTGCTTATATGCTTGTTTTTTATTCATAATTTTAGTTCCGAATTATTTCTTAAAATATTTATCCAAAAACAAACTGAGATCTTTGTATGCCGGAGCTTTCGTTACCGTTTCCGGTGCAGACTGAACGGCATCTTTTAAAGCATGTTGGCAACCGCATTTAATTTCTCTTTTTGCCATTTTAGGTATAAGATTTTTAATAAGTTTTTTACAGGTATTTGCATTTGCATCCATAACTTCCAACACTTTTTCAACATCTACTTCTTCACCTATTTTTAAAACATCGTAGTCCGTAACCAAAGAAACATTTGCATAACAAATTTCAGCTTCTCTGGCAAGTTTGGCTTCGGGAATTGCAGTCATTCCCACAACGGAAAAACCGTTTGCTCTGTTAACTTTGGATTCTGCTCTCGTTGAAAACTGAGGACCTTCTATACAAACATAAGTTGTGTTACTGAAATGATGTTCTATTCCAAGTTCGGTAACCGCTTTATGAACAATATCTCTCAAATCGTTACAAAAAGGATCGGCAAAACTGATATGTGCAACTATACCGTTACCGAAAAAAGTATTTATTCTGTTTTTTGTTCTATCGAAAATTTGTTCCGGAATAACGAAATCTTTAGGCTTTATTTTATCCTGCAAAGAACCTACCGCGGTTAATGCTATTATTTGTTCTACTCCCAAAGATTTTAAAGCATAAATATTTGCTCTCACATTTATCTCTGAAGGTAAAATAGTATGACCTTTGCCATGTCTGGGCAAAAAAGCAACTCTTACATCATCAACCGTTCCTATAGTTATCGGTGCCGACGGCTTTCCAAACGGAGTATCTATTTCAAATTCTTTTACATTTTCTATTCCGCTTATTTCACTTATACCGCTACCGCCGATTACTGCAATTTTTACAGGTTCAATTTGTTTTGCCATTTTCCCCCCTAATTTATTTATAACTAAAT
>JAJJLH010002879.1:0-12271 GCA_023806865.1 Isotricha sp. YL-2021a | reverse complement strand
TAAGTGGAACTCCATTATATTTATATGGTCCTGTTACAAGTAATAATCCACTATTTAATCTTTTTAAGAAAACTACTCTTTTTCCTCTAAATCTTCCTGAGAGAAGAATTACTATTTGACCTTCTTCTAAATCTTTTCTTAGTTTTGATTCATGTGGTTTTTTACATTGTCTTTTGAAATGTTGCTTTACTGTTGTTACTGGATACCAGTTTTTACGATTTTTTAATTCTTTATTTGAAGCTTCGTTCTTTTTTCTTGAGTCTTTTCTTGATTTGAGAATCTCTTCTTTTGATTTTGCCATTATTAGATATAAATAATTTTTTAATTAATTTTAATAAATAAATAATTATTTTTTAAATTAAATATTATTTTATTTTCTTTTTTTAATTATATTTTTAATATTATTATTAAATAATTTTAATTTAAAATAATACTTTTTTTTTTCATAAAAATTATTTTTCAATTAAAAATTCATAATAAACATTTTTTAAAATTCACTTAATAAAATAGCAATTGCAGCAATGAATTTTTTACAAGCTTCAATATTCAAACTTTCATTAGGACCATGTTCATTACATTCATAACCTACAATACCAATATTAGCAATTTCAGTATTAGGATAATTTTTTTCAAAATAAGAAATAAAAGGAACAGATCCACCTCCGAATTTATAAGAAAAAGGATTACCAAAACCAACTTCACTAGCATATGAAAAAATATTAGAAGTTCTTTTACAAAAATTTTTCCCATTCCAACCTCCATCAGGATTACCATAAATTTTGAGTTCAACTGAAGAACCAAAAGGAGTATTTTGAGTTAATTTTTTTTTTATGGCTTCCATAGCTAAATTAACATTTATTAAAGGAGGAAGTCTTAATTGAACTCTTGCAATTAAACCTTTTGATAGAAATGACCCTTCATATTTATTATCTGGAATACCATCAATTCCTTTTAATATCATACTTACTTTCCAAATATTATTGAATAACAATTTATAAATTTTACTTTCCATTGGTTTTGTATTTTTATATAAAGGTAAAATTTTAATAAAATCATCACCTAAAAATTTTGAAGCTTCTTCTAATTCTTTTTTCCTTTCAGTAGGAATTTTATCTTCATTTAAAACTAATTCAGGAATTAAAATTTCACCTTTTTCATTCCTAATCAAATCCATTAACTTCCTAAAAATCATAAAATTATCAGGTAAAACACCTTTACAAAATCTACTATCAGCATTACTTCCTAAAGTATTAATAATAACATCTAATTCAACAAAACCTCTAATACAATTAACAACCCACATTCTTTCATAATCTAAACAACCTAAATCAACACAACAAAAAAGTGAAATATTTCCAAAAAAAGGCATTAATTTAACAAAATAATGTTGTAAATCTTCATCAGTAGATTCTTCATTACTTTCAAAAATGCATATAATTCTTGGTAAAGAACAACCAAAATCTTGACAACATTTAATAGCAGTTAAAATAGAAAAAGAAGCATAACCATCATCAGCAGAACCTCTCCCATATAAACGACCATTTTCTATTATTGGTGTTGTTGCTGATTTTCCTTTATCCCAACCTATACCTTCAGGTTGTTTATCAACATGTCCATAAAATAATATTGATGAATCATCATTTTGTTTTGTTGATGGTATGTTTATTAATGTAAAAGGAGTGAAACCTTCATCTTCGAGAAGTGTTATTTCTGCTCCTTTTATATTTAAAGTTTTTGCATATGTGATTATACTTTGAGATGCTTTGTGGAGAAGTTTGTTTGTTTTCCAATTAGGGTCGAATTCTGTACTTGTGTTTGGTATACGAATAAAATTCATTAGGTTTGGGAGAAGGGTTGTGTTGAAGATTTTTGATATATAGTTTAGAAGGGATTTTTTATCCATTTTTTGATTTTTGATTTTTTTTTGTGTTTTTTTAATTTTTAGTTTTATAATTGTTTTTTTTTGAAATTATTTTTTAATTTTTTTTTAATTTTTTGATTTTTAAATATATGGGAATTTTAATTTGGAAAGATAATGGTTGTTGTGGTAGATATACTAGTGCAATATTGCAAACACATATAATGAATCAAGATGATAATGAACCTAATAAAAAAAGAATTAATTCTAATTTATTAAATCATAATAATGAAAGTGACAGTAGTGATAATGAAGAAGCCCAAAAAAAATTTAAAGAAAATTTATTTAAAACTGGTATTTTAAATCAAAATAATGGATTAAATGAAGACAAAATAAATAATAATAATTTATTTATTAATGGATATAATAGTAATAATAATTTTTTTTATTATTTAAAAAAAGTGATTTTAATTCAGAAAATATATAAAAAGCATTATGAAAAAAAAGGAAGCAAAAGAAAAAAAGCTCATTTTGCAAAAGAACTTGTAAAAATAATAGATGACAATGAATCAAAAAATAAAAATTTAATACAAGGAAAAGACCAAGAAAATAATTTATTTTTTAATATAAGTAAAACTAAATTATCCTTTGCATATTTATTCCCAAATTCAAAAGAAGGATTAACAACTGAATTAATCCCATTTAACCTAAATTCCAAAAATAGAATAAAAAACAAATACTATGGTGAATTAATAACAAAACAAATAGAAATAAACAACAAGAAAAGTCGATTTTCTAGAAGTGAAAACTCAAAAATAATAATACAAAAACTAAAAAATGGTTTTGGGATACTAAAATATAATGACAAATCATTATTTAAAGGAATATTCAAAAATAATTTTGCAAATGGAATTGGTTCATACGAAGATGAATTAAATGGAAATTTCGTAGGAGAATATATAGAAAATGAGCCAAATGGTTATGGAATATATAATAATTGTGGAATTCAAGTTGAAGGATATTATTTTAATAATCATTTAAATGGAATTGGTATAGAAAGATCAGATGATGATACATATTATGAAGGTGAATTTAAATTTAGTATAAAACATGGAATTGGAACTTTTAAATGGAGTGATGGTACTATTTATAAAGGAAATTTTATTAATAATGAAATGACTGGTTTTGGTATTATACAATATGGAGATGGGAAATTATACCAAGGAAGTTTATTAAATGGTGCTATGGATGGATATGGTGAATTTTATTGGAAAGAAGAAAAAAGATTTTATGGTTTTTATAAGAATGATAAAAGAAATGGGTTTGGCATTTATATTTGGAATCTTAATCCTTTAAATTCTTATGTTGGGTTTTTTGAAAATGGGTTTTTTAATGGAGTTGGTATTAAAATTGATGGGGATATTGTTAAGTACGGATTGTGGAAAAGACAAGAAATTGATAAATGGTTTAAAGGACCTTGGGAATTTGAAAATTTTATTCATAATGATTATAATTTGAAATTTATGAATGTTTTCTTAATGAATAATATTGAACTTTTTCAATATATATTGAATTTTACTCATAATGAAATATATTTTATTAATGATAAATAATTTTTTTCTTATTTTTGGTATTAATGTTTTATATTTTGTAATTATATATAGTTTGAATAATATATTTTATTTTTATCATATAACTTAATTAATATTTTTGAATTCATTAATAATAATAATTTTTCCATATTTAATATTTTTATAATTAGTTGAAATTTTAATATATGAAATATAAAATATATTGAATAAAATGAAACAAATAAAAAATAATTTTTATAATGACAAATTTGAAAATATAAGAAATCAGACATGTAAAAATTATGTAAATTTATTTGGGATATTGTTTATTGGTTTATTAATTTCTATAATATTAACAATGCAAAAAACTATTAATGATTTAAAAGAAAAAATTAATAATCAAAATAACGAATTATTAAAAGAAATAAAAAATAATAAAAATGAATATATATTATCAGATTCTAAAATAATAAATAATAACATTAAATATTTAATATTTTTAAAATCTTGGATTAATCCAAATAAAACTATTTCATCAAAATTATTATATAGATTATCAAAAGATGGAGAAAGTATAAAAACTTTTCATGATAAATGTGATAATATATCTCAAACATTAATTTTAATTGAATCATTTGATAGAAAAAAATTTGGAGGATATACAACTTGTACATGGGATGGAAATATGATTGATAAGAATGATAATAAAACCTTTTTATTTAATTTAAATAATAATCAAAAATTTAGCAAAAGATATAATATTTTTAATAATAGAGATATATATGCATATAAAACAAATGGCCCATATTTTGGTTATAGAGATTTATTTTTTAATCCAACAATGAAATTTTGTAATTCATATAAATCAACTCAATATTCTTTTTTAAATAATAATAACGATTTATTAAATAATAATAATAATACTTTTGAAATTAAAGAAGTTGAAATTTATCAAATTGATTTTAATTAATATTTTATTTAAAAAAGTATTTAAAAAAGTATTAAAAAAAATATAAAAAATAATAAATTAATGTCAAATAATTTAAAATATAATTTCAAAACATCAAAAACAATAAATTTCAAACCAGATTTTAAATCATTATTTCGTGAAAGTACAATAACAGAAACAGATCAAAATCAAAAAGAAAAAATAAGAAGATTAACATCAGAAAAATTAGATTTAGATAATTTAAAAATAAAAAAAATAAATAAAGAAACAACGATAAATTTACCAAGAGTTAAAAAACCTCAAATTATGAGAACAGTATATTATAAAAAATATTTTCCATTAACTACAATATATGCAGAAATAGATAGATCAAAAAAAGAAATTGATAGTTATATAAAAGAAGGAAGAAAAATTTGTTTATCATTAGAAAAAAATAGAAATCATACAGAATCAAATTTATTATATTCAACATTAAATTTTCATTCTAAATCAAAAAGTATATTAACTCAATCAACTTTTTTTGAAAGTCCAAGATTACAAAAAAAAAAAAATATATTTTCAAATAATGATATTTTAACTGATAGAAAAAATATGATTAATATTAATGATACATCAAAAAAAATTATATTAAAAAAAATAGAAAATAATTTAAAAGATAATTATGATGAACATGAAAGTAGAAGAACTTCAATTTCAAGTATAGCAAAATATCAAACAATTGAAGTTAATAAAGGAAGGGAAAAAAGTTATGTTGTTTCATATATTCCAAGATGGCATTTTAAAAATCAATTAATTAATATTAAAGCATCAAAAGAAGTAATTGAATCAATTGATTTTCAAAAAAATATTTTTTCTGATGAAATTATAATATTATTAGATAATTTAAGTGATTATAAAAAAAAATTTATTATGAATGAAGGATTATGTTATTATTTTTATAATACTTCTCTTAAAAATCAAAGAATTCTTAATAAATTATTAGAAGAAACAATTGGTTTAATGATAGAAATTTGTTATTTATTATTAAATGAATATTCTAATGACCTTGATAAATTTATTGCAAATATTCAAGAAAGACCTAATGTAAATGATGATAAAATTGTTGAGAATGAAAATGAAGAATTTAAAATTAATATTAAAAAATTTGTTGATTGTTCTAATTTTGTTAAAGTTTGTTTTGATAGTTATGAAAATATTTTATTATATGATAAAGAATGTTTACTTAAAACAAAACAATTTTATAAAATTATACAATTTTTACAAAGGGCAAGACTTAATACAGGAGAATTAAAATATATGACTGAAAATTTATTTAATAATTTTAATAAAGATGATATAATTGTAAATAAATTTATGAAAGAAATGAAAGATTATAGAAATAAAAATAAATTTAAAAAGACTCAAAACACAAAGAAACAAATCAAAAATAATTTTGATTTTTATAATTATAAAGGTCCTATTATTTTAAAAGAAACACAAGAATTAAATAAAATAAAAAGATTAAATATTGCTTTAGATAAAGATTTTACTAGAATTAAACAAAATTATCATCCAAAACATGTAAATTTTAATTCAAGATTAGTAAATGGTCTTTTGAAATATGCAACAAAAAATTTCAGAGCTCAAATTTTAAGTGAAAGAATTATTCAAAGATTTAAAGAAAAAGAAAGAGAAGAAAATTTAAATTTAGATATTGATTAATATAATAATATATTTTTTTTTCAATTAATTAATATAAATAAAGAGTTATAAATAATAATAAAAAATGAAAAATATTTTAAAAACAAAATCACTTTTTTATACAAATTTGAAAAATATAAAAAAATAAAAATTAATTTATACATGTTCAATAGTATTAACTTTATTTTCTTTTTTTTCAATTTCTTCAGATATTTTAATAGAAGAATTCCCTTCATCACTTTTTGTAGTACTTCTTGTACTCCTTTTACCATTTTTTCTCTTTTTCTTTTTATCAATTCCATCCATACTTTTATTAACATTACTTCCATGAATAATATTATGAATTTGTTCTTTTAAATTTCTTTCTTTTATTTCAACTAAAGACATATTTTGTCTTATATCATTTGAAATTACTGATGAATTGGGTATTGGTTTAAAATTTGAATTTTGTTTATTTTTAATATTTTTTATATTATCACTTTTTTTATTTTGTTCTTCTACAAAAATTTGAGGATTCCTTATTGAATTTTCTCTTATTCTTCTCCATATAATAAATATTATTATTGATATTATTATTATTATTACTATAGTTATAGATATTATTGATGCTATTATTAATGAAAATGGAATTGATTTTTTAATTGATTTAATTGATTCTTCTGTTGAATTTGACATTTAATATATATTTATTTATATTTTTCATATATTTTTTAAATTTTTAAAAATATAAAAAAAAGAAATAATTATTTAATATTTTTTTAATACAAAAACAATTGATATATAAAATGAAATAATATATGAACAAATTGAAAAAATAATGAAATAAAAATAAAATGGGAATTTGTGTTGCAAAAGAAAAAGATGAAAAACCTTTAAGATTTAGTCAAGATCGTATAATATCATGTACAATAGATACAGGTCAAGAAAAATTTAAACAAATGTGTAATTCAAAAAACTCAATAAAAGACTTAATTCATTCAGTAAAAAAAAATTATTATAAAAATCCAGAATTAAACAATAAAATTATTAATTTATATTATAAAGGAAATCAATTAACAGAATTAGATAAAAATATAGGAGAAATATGTGATTCAAATGAATTTAATTTAAAAATGATTTCAATAAGTTTAACTGAATCAATGAGAGATGATAATAATAAAATACAAAATGCATTGATAACAAAATTAACTTCTGAATGTAAAATTCATCCAAATGAAAAAGAAATGAATATGTGTTTAACTTGTGGAATGGGATTTTGTGATTTGTGTTTAAATAAACATCAAAATCATAAAATTATTAAAAAAAATGAAGCCATTAAATATAAAAGTGAAATTGAAGAATATAAAAATAATTTATATAAAACTTTATCTTCTTTGGGAATTGATCCTAATAAAAATTCATTAAATGAGGCAATTATTTGTAATGATTTAAGAGATGATATAAATAGTTCAATGCAAGAATTAAATGATTTAATTATGGAAATTAATAATAGAAAAAATAATGTTTATAATGATTTTAAAAATGATTATTATTCAATTTTTCCTGTTTTATTAGAATATAAAGAAAAAGTTGAATATTTATATGAATATACAAAAAAAGAATCTACTTTAACAAATGAAAAAGATCTTTTAAATTTTTATATTAAATATAAATCTATTAATGATAATAATGAAAAAGTAAATGAAAAAATATTTATTTTAAAAAATAAAATAGAAGTTTTTAAAGATGTTTTAAATGATTTAATTAATAGAATACATAATGGAATAAACTCTTTAAAAAAAATATTTTTTATTAATAATGAATTAGAAGATTTAGAAGATAAAAAAAAGAATTTAATATCAAATTCAAATATAGAAACATCAAATTTCATAACAAGAAGTGGAAGATTTTCAATAAATTTTAATCAAAATAACGATAAAAAATTAAATTTAATGAACTTACTTTCAAATTCAAAAGATAAAAAAAATTTAATAAAAAATGTAGAACAAGATATAAGAGAAAGAAGACAATCTCGTTCTCCATCAAAAAGATTTTTAAATAGTTCATTTAATTTTACAAATAATAAAGGAGAAAATATAAAAAATGAAGAAGAATATGAAGAACCAATAACAGGATATTACAATATTGAAATAGGCTCAAATAATTTAATACATTATTCAATAAAAGAAAAAAAAATAAAAAAATTAAACATTAACTTATCAGAAACAATAATAAAAAGATTTGAATCATATCATTCAACTTTAAATTACAAAGGTAAATTTTATATAAGTGGAGGATACTCATCATCAAAAATGTTTTATAGATATAATTCAAAATTAAATATATTTGATAAATTAAAAGATATGCCATCAGGTCATTCATATCATTGTTTAATTGGAGTTAAAAATGATATTTTTTCAATATCTGGTTTTAAATCAAAAAAAATAGAAAAATATAATTTAATTAATAATACTTGGATTAATTTACCTGATTTAGAAAATTCTAGATCTTGGCCTTGTTGTATTAGTGTTGATGATACTTTTTTATTATTATTTGGAGGATTATGTGAAAAAAGTGAATTGACTAATAAAATTATTGAAAAATTAAATATTAAAGAAATGAAGGGTTGGGAAAAAATTGAAATTAATTTTAATGAACCTATTCCTTTTTATTTTGGTGTTGTTAATATTAATAATGAATTAGTTTATTTATTTGGAGGAAAATTAAATGCTAAAGAAGAAGATGTTAATTATTGTTATAAGTTTAATTGTCAAAATGGGGTTCTTGAAAGGGAAAATAATATTTTATTACCTGAAAAAGATGAGTTTGATGGAAGAAATTTTTATGATTTAGGAAATTGTAATTATGGTGGTTTTTCGTCTATTTTTTCTGATAAGTTTTATATATTTAATTCTGATTCTAAGGAATTTGAAATAATTTCTTTAAATAATAATAATTGAATAAATATTGTTTTATATTTAAAATCTATTATAGTAATAATAAAGTTGAAATATAGAATGTATTATATATTTACATATTTTTCATATGGGAAATTTATTTTTTCATTTATATTACCATATATTTTTAATTTGTTTTTTAAAGTTTTAATATCTTTGAAATTTATTATTTCACATGATGTTTTATTTATTTTAGAATAGTCAAAATTATTTTTAATATCAAATTCATTATTTTGATTATTTATTTCTTGTAATATTAAAAATAATTTTTCATTTTTTCCATTAATGACTTTTTCTATATCTTTTGAACATAACCAAAGAAAATTATCAACTGAAATATTATTTTTAATTCCCATGAAAATAATAATTCCTAATCGTTTAGAATCAATATTTTTTTTAACAAGATAACTTTTAGATTTCTTAATTAAAAATATTAAATTATCTTCTTTATTATCAATAAACAATTCATTTTTACTATATGTTTGAATAAAATCAAATATTAAATTATTTGAAAATGATTTTTTAAAATCTAAAATAGAAATAATTTTCAATTCATTTTCACAACCAAAAGTAACAGAAAATCTATCTTCATTAGTAATATAATTATCAATTATATATTTTGTTTTTTCATATGCAGATTCAATAAAATTTTTTAAGGCATTTGAACTTATAATAAATATATAATCTTTATTTAATACTTGAAATTTATTTATTTCATTATTTTTTAAATTAATATATTGTTTAATTAATTCTTTATCTTCATTAAACCTATTTAACTTATCATATTTTAAGTAAATTAAAGAAGAAATTGAAATTAATTTCTTAATTGATTTTATTGAAATTATAGCATCATTTACATTTTTATTTATATCACAAGTTACTTTAATAAAATATTTTATTGCCTTTAAATAATGTTTTGATTTATATGATAATAATCCTTTTAAATAATTTAACCTTTGAATAAAAATTTCATTTGGTATTTCAATATTTTCATTCTCAACATTTTCATTTAATAAAGATTTTAATATATGTTTTGGTTTTATAAATTCTTTATTTATATTAATATATTGTTTTATTTTATGAAATAATTTATGAATAGAAGAAAAAATTTCAATATTTGCATTTTCTTCATTTATATAATATTTAATATAAAATTCTACTTTTTCAATATATGCGTTTATTAAATTTGAATATGTTTTTGTTAAATTTGATTTATATTTAGTTAATGAAATATATTTATCTAAAATAATATTGTATTCTGTTAATAAATGCTTTTGTTTTGTTGATAATAATTCATATTCATTTATTAAGTTTTTATTTATATTTTGAGAATTATAAGCATATGAATTTTTATCATTTTTAATTTTTTCAATTTTTTTTAAGTTACTAAAATATTTTTTAAAATTATATATTAATTTTGGATATCTACTTTCAATTAAAATATTATATTGTTCTATTTCATCATTATTATCAATATTATTTAATCTTATAATTTTTTTATTATCAAATTCTTTATAAAAATCACTTTCTAATAAATGCATAATTGCAAGATCATATTTTTTAATATTTAATAATAAATTTCCAATATTAGAATTAGTGATATCTAAAGCAGTTTTATTTCTAACTTGTTTAAATATTTCTGTTGCAAAAACCATATTATATAAATTTTTTGGATTATCTTTATTATGATTGATATATAAAGTATCTAAACTATCTCTTACATTAATTAATTTACAGAATAAATCTTGAATATCTTTTGAACTTATATTAATAAATTCTTCTTCATCTAAATCTGATTCATCTGAATTTATAATATTTTCATTTATTTTTGGAATTAATTGATTATTCTCTTCAATATTATTTTCATTATTATTTTGATTATTTTCATTTTCATTTTGATTAAATATATATATTTCTTCTTCCATTTTTTTTAAAGTGTTTTTTATATTTTTGATAGGTAAAACTATATTAGAACCAATGATTGAAATTAAATGTCTTGTTAATATAAACATAATTATAATATCCAATAAAAAAAATATTGAAGGAAAAATTATATTATGATATGCAATTATTTTTTTTAAATAATCCTCAGTTTCATTTTTATTTTTAATAAATATAATATTTAATAAACTAAAAGTTTTTTTTCCATCTCTAAAATAAATTGGATAAATCTTATATTGCCATTCAATAAACTTAAGAAAAAAAAAAGTATCATTATCAATTTTTAAAAAACCAAAATCATCAATTTCATCTTTACTATACATTTGAATCATTGACTGAAATTTATTTAAATACAAATTTAAATCATCTAAATAAAAAATAGAATTTTCATTAAATTCATCGTGTGATGTTAAATTATAAATATTTCTTTCTAAAACTTTTGGATAATAAAAAGATTGATAATTATAAATTCTAGTAATAAAAATAAATCCTCTTAAAATAGTATTAATATTATTTAATTTTTCCAAAATATCATAATATTTAATATCAAAACAATATAAAATAAATTGTTTTTCTTTTACATCTTTATATGGAAAAATACTTCTACCTTTAATACATTGTGTAATTCCAGTTAATATTGGATTATCATATAATTCATGTGGTGGTGAAATATAATATTTTTCATTAGTAATTGAAAATAATTTATGTGCATCAATAAACCAATTTTGACAATGATAATCCATATAATTAGGATAATAATCATGATTATTTTCATAATTAATACATGATTTCTTATTTTTAAAATTAGCAAATCTTAAATCTTGAAAATATGGATATTCAAAAAATAATTCTCTATCATTAAATATTATAATTATTCTATCTAAAATATTTTTATAAGAATTTATTTGAGTATAAATTGATTTTAAAAGTGGTATTACTGAATTTAATAATAATAAATCTAATTTTAAAATGGTTTCATTTTTTGGTATATCTTCAATTTCATCATTAATTCCCCATAAACCATAATCTAAATAATAATTTGTTATATTTATTAATTTATAATAGTCAATATATTTTTTTAATAAAAATAGATTAATTAAATATAATCTTCCATCATAGGTTTTATTTAAATTTGATTCTAAAAATTCAAAATAATTTTCGATTTTGTAAAGAGAATTAAAATAATTTTGAAATGTCGATATTGTTAAAAGTTCTGCTTGATTTAATATTGGAATTACTTCATTTTTATTTACATCTTTAAACATTTTTACAACATCTTTTAAAGAAGAAAAATTGATTAAATTATATAATAAAAGTAAAATTGTTACTGTAATTG
>JAJJLH010002878.1:0-12280 GCA_023806865.1 Isotricha sp. YL-2021a | reverse complement strand
GATAGGGAAAATAAAGATTGGATTGGAGATATTCCTAAAAATGATTTGGAAGAAAATGAGTCTATGAAATATTTTAAAAAATTAGGAGAATGCAAAAAAAAATCAATTTAAAAAAACAAAAATTATCTAAAAAAAAAAAAAAATGTCAAAACCCAAACAAAAAAAATCTTATAAAATATTTATAAACTACTACATTCAAAATGACAAATGGGAATCAATATCAAATCCAAATTTATTTATTTTACCAGAATCATACACAAATTTAAATGACGTAAAAGCAAAAACAGTTTATGAAAATTTTCCATTACAAAATTATTTTACATATTACCTTAGATTTTTTTTAGATGATAAAACACAAAATGTAAAAGGATGGGTTGATTTTCCTCCAAATGCAACAATTCCAGTTTATAATAATGGAAATGTTTATGTTAAAGTTTTAAGATTACCAAAAGGAATTAATATTAATTTTAAAAATAATGATGTTTATGTTAAGAAATATGAAAAAAATAAAGATAATTTAATTAATTTAAATGATAGTGTTAATAGTAATTTAAGTAAAGGAGATAAAAAAAATTTTAAAGATGAAGATAATAAAGAAAATGAAAAATTTGTTATTCCTGATAGTATTAATTTTGGAAAAATTGAAGAAAGTTTACATGAAAATAATTTAAATAAAAATTTAAATAGTCCTAGGAAAGATTTAAATACAAATGATATGAATGATAATAATAATAATAATAATAAAAATAATATGGGAAATAATGATTTTAATATAAATTCAAATTCTAATGATTTTAATTTGAATAGGAATTTTAATAATAATCAACGTTATAAAACACCAACTCCTGTTTCTAATAGACAACAACAGAATTTTTCTAATAATGAATGGGGTGATATTTTTTCAAATATAAATATGAATAATAACAATATGAATAATAACAATATGAATAATAACAATATGAATAATAACAATATGAATAATAATAACAATATGAATAATAACAATATGAATAATATAAATAATAAATCAAATAATAATAACATAAACATGAATAATATGAATATGAATAATAATATTAACATGAATGAAATGAATAATATGAATATGAATAATAATATTAATATGAATGAAATGAATAATATGAATATGAATAATAATATTAATATGAATTTAAAAAAAAATCAATCCCAACCAAAAATAGACTCAACTTTAGAAAGAGTATTTTCTTCTGAAATTCCTATGAATTTAAATCAAAATTATCAAAATCAAAATCAACCAGTTCATGATTTTACAGGATCAAAATTATATGAAATTGATAAAATTCCAGAAAATTTAGATGAAGATGAATTAAAAGAAAGAATAAATAAAGTAATAAATAAATGGACAATGGGAGTAAATGAAAAAAAAAATTTATTATTTTTAATAACAACACTTCATGAAGTTTGGACACATTCAAATTTAGAAAATCCTCCGATGCAAAAATTAGTTAATGATAAAACTGCTGTTAGAACTTATTATAAAAAAGCAATGAGAGAATTACATGCTGATAAAAATAGAGATAAAGATTTTAAAACGAGATATATTGCTGAAAGTTTATATCAGATTTTAAATGAAGCTAATGCTGCATATCTTTAAAAAATTTTTTTTTATTTTATAAAATATAAAAATTTTTTTTTAAATATTTTTTCATTTGATAAAATAAATTAATTTAATAATATAAAATTCAATTATAAAAAAAAAAAATACAAAATTTTAATTTGATATATATAAACAAAAAGTATAAATTAATTAAAAAAATAAATAAAAAAAAATAAAAAAAACCATCAACTAATTTTCTCATATATTTCATCATATTGTCCAATTTTAAAATGTTCTAAATCTTTACATTCAAAAATAATAGCAGCACTAAAAATATAATTATAATCTCCTCTTTCTAAAAGTGTTCTTCTTTCAGTTTGAAAATTATGAGTAACAGTAATTTTTTTCATTTGATTTTTATAATAAATATGAATTTCTTTAGTTAAATCCATCATTTTTTCATTAACTAAAATTCTTAAATATTTAATTTGAGAATCAATATAAAAAGAATTATTTTTAGAATCCATTCTAACAATTGCTTCCATTGATCCAATATCATTTATATTAATAGAACCAATTTCTAACCAATAAAAATATTTATTAAATTTAATTTTATTTTTCTTTAATCCTTGTTGCATATTTGTCCCATGAAAAAACTCATCTCTAGTATTAGTATTATTTTTTAAAGTAGTTTCTTTCATTATTGTATCTTTCATAATATCATTTCCATTATTTTTATTATTTTCTGGTATTTTTATAGAAGAAAATAAATCCCATAATAAATTTTTTGGAAAAGGATCTCTTGTAAATTTATTTAAAAAAGAAATTGAATTTACATTTTTATTAATTGTATTAGCATTACCAGATTGAACTAACCAATTAATAGGATTTTCAATAATAGGAATTTCTTTAAAATTCTTATTATAATCTATAATATTTGCACCTTGACCAAAATGAATATAACATTCAACAATTCCTTCATCAGAAGAAACTTCTTTATTTTTATAATTATTTATATTTAAATTATTAGAATTTTGATTTTGACTTCCATTTTTATTTGAATTCATTTCATTAGTTTTTTGATTAAAATCATCATAAATATCTTTAATTTTTTTATAAGTATGAACAGCATCTTTATTCCTATCATAAAAATAATCTAATTCTCCGACTTGAATTAATAAAGGGACATTAATTAAATTTTTAAGTACTTTCCCATATGAATGTCCACTTACTGTAACAGCAGCAGCAAATTTAGAAGGAATTAAATTTAAAATTTGATAAACACCATCACCACCCATTCCAATACCAATTAAATAAACTTTATTAGGATCAACTTGATGAAAAGATATAAAATTTTTTATAATACGATCTAATAAAATTATACTTTCATTTGTATAATGCATATTTGATAAATCATTTACTCCTCTTACTCCTACAATAACACCATTTTTAACTGAGGATAAATAACGAAATTTTGCTTTTAAATATTCTCCATTGTTAAATGCACTTTGATTTATTCCTCCATTATGTAATATTATATATAAGGGATAACCTGGTTCTTGGTAATTACCACGAATTATGAAATCAAATGTTGCTACTTTACCATTGTATTCTAATTGCTTTTGATTCATTTCTATTACGAGTTCACCATTACTTTGACAATCACTTATGTATTCTTCCCATATGTATTCTATGTTACGGGGAAGGTAGGTGTATTTTGTTTTATTTGAGGAAATTAGTTTTATTCCTCCTATGTGACAACCCATTTTTTTTTTTTTTTTTTTTTTTTTTTTTGGAATAATTTTTTTTTTTTTCAAGGGTTAATTTTTTTTTTTATAAGGATTTTTTTAGTTTTTTTATTTGTGGTGTTTTATTTCTTATATTAATTCTATAATTATTTTTTATTTAATTTTTGGTTTATTAAAAATAATTATATTTTTTATTATATTTTATATCAATTAGATAAAATTTTTTGTAATAATATTAAATTATTTTTTGAATTCATTTTAATATTTTAATAATATTATCTTTCATTCTTATATTATTATATTATTATTTCTTTATTAAAGAATTTATTGAAAAAAAAACACAATTTATATATTTTAAAAATTCATATATTTAAAATTAAATATTTATTATTAATTCCAAAATATTAATTAAAAAAACACAGAAAAAAAAAAACTATATTTTTCCTTAATTTTACTTCTGTGGATCCTGATATAAAACTTTCCCAATTTCCAAAGCATCCTCCTTAATTTTTTCAATAACTTTCTCAATCTCCTCAACCTTATCCTTATCTTTAACTTTCCCAAACTCCAAAATATCCTTATCAACCTTTTGTATAATTTCCTTTCCAATTTTATCATTAAATTCTTTAATCATTTTCTTAATACCATAAATTAACCCATCACCTTCATTAACTAATTCTATAATTTTTTTTTTCTTTAAATCATCCTTTTTCATTTTTTCAGCATCTAAAATCATTTTTTTAATATCATCCTCACTTAAACCACTAGAACTTTGAATAGTAATACCCATAATTTTCCCACTAGTTTTATCCTTAGCAGAGACATGAACAATACCATTAGCATCAATATCAAAAGTAACTTCAATTTGTGGTACACCTTTAGGTGAAGGTGGAATACCATTTAAATCAAATTGACCTAATAATTTATTATCAGAAGTTAATTCTCTTTCTCCTTGATAAACTTTAACAATAACAGTATTTTGATTATCAGAAGCAGTAGAAAAAATTTGACTTTTTTTAATTGGTATTGTTGTATTTCTATTTATAATTCTAGTAAATATTCCTCCTATAGTTTCTATTCCTAATGAAAGAGGTGTTACATCTAAAAGTAACATATCTTTAATTTGACCTTCTAATATTCCACCTTGAATAGCTGCTCCTAATGCAACAGCTTCTTCTGGGTTTATTGATTTATTTGGTTCCTTTCCATAAAATTTTTTTACTATTTCTCTAATTTTTGGTGTTCTTGTCATTCCTCCGACAAGAATAACTTCATTTATTTTTTCTTTTGGAATATTTGAATCTTTTAAACAATTTTCACATGGTTTTAAAGTTCTTTGTATTAAATCATCAATTAATGATTCATATTTAGCTCTTGTTATTTTCATTTTTAAATGTTTAGGTCCTTTATTATCACTTGTTATAAAAGGTAAATTAATTTCAGTTTCATTAACATTAGATAATTCAATTTTTGCTTTTTCACAACTTTCTTTAATTCTCTGTAAAGCCATTTTATCATTTTTAATATTAATATTATTTTCTTTATTAAATTCTTCAATAACATAATTTTCTAATCTCAAATCAAAATCTTCTCCTCCTAAATTAGTATCACCATTTGTAGCTTTAACTTCAAAAACTCCATTAGCCAATTCTAAAATAGAAATATCAAAAGTACCTCCTCCTAAATCATAAATAGCAATAATTTTATTATTTTTATCTTTATCTAATCCATAAGCAAGTGAAGCTGCAGTTGGTTCATTTATAATTCTTTTAACTTCTAATCCAGCTAATTTACCAGCATCTTTAGTAGCTTGTCTTTGACTATCATTAAAATATGCTGGAACTGTTATAATAGCATTTTTTATTTTTTTATTTAAATAATTTTCTGCTGTTTCTTTCATTTTTTCTAATATAAAACCACTTATTTGACTAGGAGAAAATTTCCTTTTATCATTTGTTTCTAAATAAACATCTCCATTTGAAATTTTTGTTATTTTATATGGGAGATTTTTTATATTTTTTTGAGTTTCTTTATCTGAAAATTTACGTCCTATTAATCTTTTTGTTGCATAAAATGTATTTTCTGGATTTGTTATTGATTGTCTTTTTGCTATTTCGCCTATTAATTTCTGAGTTGGAGTAAATGCTACTATTGATGGTGTTGTTCGGGAACCTTCTGAATTTTCTAATACTTTTGGTTTTTGGTTTTCCATTATTGCTACACAGGAATTTGTTGTACCTAAATCAATTCCTATTATTGAGGAAAAAAAATTTAGAGGTATTGTAAAGGAGGAGATTATGTTTGGGAATGTTTTTGTTAACATTTTTTTTTTTTTTTTTTTTTTTTGAAATTATTTTTTTTTTTTTTTTTGTAAATTTAATTTTTTTTTTTTTTTTAAATCATTATTTATTTTAAAAAAAATTTGTTATTTTTAAATTAATAAATAAATTGTATTAATCTTTAATAATAATTAATTACATGGAAAAGAAAAAAAAAAAAAAAAATATAAAAAATAACAAAAAAAAAAAAAATTATCTATCACTTAATGTAATATAACAAGCAAATTTTTTATTAATTGTCACAGAGCAAATTCCAATAAATTTCATATCAGGATTTAATAAATCTTTTCTTTTTAAACCACTTTTATCTCCAGTATCATCAACAATCATTAAAATAAAACAACTTTCTTCATCATAAATAATATCTCTCCAATAAGTTAAAATATAAATTCCTTTTTTACTAATTTCTTTAACTTTTTTTTTAAAATAATTTTTATCAATTAAATCATTTTCACTTTTTGGTATTTCAATACACATTTTTGGATTAAAAATTAATTCATTCATTGAATTTGTTTCTTTTAAAAAGTCAATTGCCTCATCAAAAGCAATTATCCCTTTTGTTAAAGCGACTTTTACTTTTGATTTGTATATTATTCTATTTATTAATATTTAATATAGGACTAATTAATTGATTTTCAGTTATTTGATTAATTGAAACTTTTAATGATAAAATATGATTTTTTAATTTATTAATATAATCTAATGAAAATTTATTATATATTTTTTCAAATTTTTCTTCTGGATATTTATTTTCAATATTTTTTTTTTCTAAATATTCAGTTTCAATATTATCATCTAAATTAATTAAAGTACTTATTAATTTATCATCATCATATTGATTAATTATTTGAGAAAATTCTTCTGAAGATATTGTTTTATTTTCTAAATTTAATTCTTCAATTTCTTTAATTGATTTTTGTATTGAACTTTCTAATATTGTTTTTGATGGTTCAAATTCTTCATTAGATAATTTATTTATTTCATTTATATTTTTCTTTAAATCATTATTCTCTTCTATAAAATCTTCATCAAAAGATTCATTTTTCTTTTCCATTTATTTATTATCAATTATAAAATACTTTATTAAATATAATAAATTTATTTTTTCCAAAAAATAATCTTTAAAATATTAATTTTAAAGAATTACTTCTTAAAATCTTTTTTAAAATATTTTTACAATTATATTAAAAAATAAATCCATAATTATTATATTTAGATTTAATAATAAATAATAAATAAAAAATATTTTAATTTAAACAAATTAATATAAAAAATAAAATTAAATTATTTATTGCATCTTATACAATTTGGAATAGAATAAACAATCATTTGACATTTATGACAATAACAACATCCACAATCTAATTGCATAATATTAATATCATTATCTAAAATTTTATAACATAATGTACAAATTTTTTTTTTAATTAATTTTTTATATTCATCCATTGAAATATTTCTATTTATTTTATTAAAAATATCTTTAGTTTTTAAAAATTTATCCTTAAACTTAATTTCATTTAAATCTAATAAAATATTATTTTCAAGACAATACTTATATTTATCAATATTTATTTCATCAATTTCATTTATTAAACAATCTTTACATAAACCATATTCTTCAAATGCATATTTATTATTACAAATTTCACATAATTTTATTGATTCATTTTCATTTTTTTCCACACACCAAGAATAAAATACTATAATTATTTATATCATTTATTATTTTATTACTTCTTTCATCATCGGAATCATCAGAAATAATCAAATTATCTACATATGGTTCACTTTCTTCTTTATTTATATTTTTTTTTTTCATTTTTAGTCTTAGAATTTTTATAAAAAATCATAAAATCATTTTAATTTATATTTTATACGGTTTTTAATTTTTTATCTATTTTTTCAATTCGTATTTAAATTTAATTTATAAATAAATTGAAATATTTTTATGAATGAATTTTTATTATAAAACCATATTTTTTTCTTCTTAAAATTATAATAATACTAAAAAAAACTAATTTTATTTTATAAAATAAAAAAAACCAAAATTCCAAAAAAAAAAAAAAAAAAAAAAAAAAAAAAAAAAAACAAAAAAAAAAAAAAAAAAAAAAAAAAAAAAAAAAACTTTAGAAATCACTTCATATAATACCACAATTCCCTTTCATACTTATACTCATACAAATCATATTCCAAAATCATATTCCTAACTCTCTTACAAAACTCTTCAAAATTTTTTTTTCCTCTTCCCCATTGTACTTCCGACAATCCACATAACCTAGGTAACAACTGATACATAACTCCATTTTCAGAGAATATATATTCAGTCCATAAATTCCCTTGAACACCAATGACTAAATTATGATTAATAATATTACCATAAGGTTCAAAATCATAAACACTTTTTAAACTAACATACCCACCAATAGTTCTAGGTTGAGCCCAATCACCACTAACTTGACTATAATCAAAGTACATATTACTCATTGGACTCATAATAACTTCATGACCTTTTTCAGCAGCTTGTTCACCAAAATTAACACCACGCCAACTCATAATAATTGCACTTTTAGGTATTGAACCTTCTAAAATTTCATCCCAGCCTATTATACGTTTACCTTTATCACTAAGGTAATTTTCTACACGACGTGAAAAGTATCCTTGTAAAATTTCTGTATTTATTATATTTTCATCTTTCATTCTTTTATTACATAAGGTACATCTATTCCATTCATTTTTTGGTGCTTCATCACCTCCTATATGAATATATTCATTAGGGAAAATTTCTATCATTTCATTAAAGATATTATTTAAAAAATTGAAAGTATCATCATTTCCAGCACAGAGTATATCAGAAAAAATACCAAATGATTCACTTACATTATATTTATTATGTGTACAACCTAAATTAGGATATGCTGCTAGTAATGATAGTGTATGACCTGGAATATCAATTTCAGGTGTTATTGTTATGAAATGTTCACTAGCATATTTTATTATATTTTTTATATCTTCTTGTGTATAGAAACTACCATATTTTGTTTCTTCTATTTGAGTATTTCTTCCTATATATGAATTATTACGTATTGAACCTATTTCTGTTAAGAGAGGATATTTTTTTATTTCAATACGCCATCCTTGATCATCTGTTAAATGCCAATGGAGATTATTCATATTATGTAAACTTAGAATATCGATTATTTTTTTTAATGTTGATATTGGGAAATAATGACGAGAACAATCTAACATTATTGAACGATATTTAAATGTTGGTTTGTCTATTATTATTATTGGGTATATTTGGATTTTTAAAAATGTATTTTTTTGATTTTTTTCTATTTTATTTATTTTTTTTTCTATTGGAAGAGATTTTCGAAATGTTTGACAAGCATAAAAAATTCCATTTGGTGTTGATGAGGAAAATATTATTAAATTTTGATTTATTGTTATTTTATATTCTTCTTTTTCTAATGTGTCATCATATAAAAGTAAAATTAAATTTTTTTTTATTTTTGGAATTTTTGATGTTTTTTTTAATATTAAATTTGTTTTGTCTTTTATGTATTCTGATAAGTAATTTGATATTCTTTCTAATGAAGAATCATTTTCTTGGAAAATTATTTTTGTTGTTGAAGATAAAATAAAGGGATTTCCTTTCATTTGTTTTATTTTTTTTGGAAGGGGAATTACTTTGAAATTTTCTTCTGTTATTATGTTTGATGATAATATTATTTTTATTAGTTGAAAGATAAAAATGAGAAATAATGGTTTTTTATGCATTTTTTTAAATGTTTTTTTTTTAATTTTTTTTTTTTAAAAATGATTTTTATTTTGTGATTATATTAGTTTATGAAATATTTATTTTTAAATTTAATCATTTTTTTGGAAAGGTTATTTTTCAAAAAGAAAAAAATAAATTTTAAATTAATGTTTATAATAAATAAGAATTTGTAATTATTCTTTATTTTAATTATCTTTTCTTTTATATATTAGAGCTTTTTATGAGAATTAAACTAATATTTAAATTTTAAAAAATTATCAAATAATTGAAATTTTTCTAAAATTTATCTTAAATATAAATATAAAACATACTTTAAAACAAATTTAAAATATTCCTTTAAAACAAATTAAACATAATATAAATAAATAAAAGAGTATCCAATTAATATTTTAAATCATAACACAAAAACAATTAATACATATTACACATATTATTAAAAAAAACTAATATATAAAAATTTCAAATATAAATATTCTTCATTGAAAAAAAAATAAAAAAAAAATAAAAAAAAAAAAAAAATGTTAAAACAATCATATTATCAAAAAACAACATCAAAATCAAAAACAAACACAACAAAATATGATAAAACAGAGATAAAATCAGATTATAGAATAATAACAAAAAATTTAGTATATATAATAGGTTTAAGTGAATCATTAGCAGATAAGAAAAAATTAGAAAAAAATGAATATTTAGGTCAATATGGAAAAATCTTAAAAATTGTAATAAATAAAAAAAAATATCATAATTCAAATAAATTTGGACCATCATATTCTGCTTATATAACATTTAATGAACCATATGAAGCATCAATTGCAATTTTATCTTTAGATAATATAATAATTGATAATCATATTATTAGAGCAAGTTTTGGAACAACAAAATATTGTCAATTTTATTTAAAAAAATTAAAATGTAATAATAAAGATTGTTTTTTTTTACATAAAAAAGCTAATCCTGAAGATATTATTTTTAAAAATGAATTAAATTTTAATAATTCTTTCTTTTATAATCAACAAATTTTTGCTATTAAATTAGCAGATATTTATAATCCTATTGTTAAAAAAAAATTACTTTTAAATAAAGATTATAATAATGTTTTTCCTTCTCCTGATTTAATTTATGAAAATGAAGTTGTTATTGAAAATATGCCAAAAGTTAAAAAAATTATTAAAAAAAATATTTCTCTTTCTAAAAAAGATGATAAAAAAGATGAAAAAAATGAAAAACAATTAATTAATATTATTGAAAAACAAAGATTTAATGATAATAAAATTAAAGAATTAGAAAGTTCAAATTCTACTTTAACTAATAGTCATTGTTTAACTACTTCAATAAGTAGTAAATCTTTTGAAATTAATTCTCAAAGTCATAATAGTAATAATAAAAAAAAAGAAAATAATGATAATAATATTAAAGTTCTTGAAAATAAAAATGAAAATTTATTATATATTTTTTCAAATTTTTCTTCTGGATATTTATTTTCAATATTTTTTTTTTCTAAATATTCAATTTCAATATTATCATCTAAATTAATTAAAGTACTTATTAATTTATCATCATCATATTGATTAATTATTTGAGAAAATTCTTCTGAAGATATTGTTTTATTTTCTAAATTTAATTCTTCAATTTCTTTAATTGATTTTTGTATTGAACTTTCTAATATTGTTTTTGATGGTTCAAATTCTTCATTAGATAATTTATTTATTTCATTTATATTTTTCTTTAAATCATTATTCTCTTCTATAAAATCTTCATCAAAAGATTCATTTTTCTTTTCCATTTATTTATTATCAATTATAAAATACTTTATTAAATATAATAAATTTATTTTTTTCAAAAAATAATCTTTAAAATATTAATTTTAAAGAATTACTTCTTAAAATCTTTTTTAAAATATTTTTACAATTATATTAAAAAATAAATCCATAATTATTATATTTAGATTTAATAATAAATAATAAATAAAAAATATTTTAATTTAATCAAATTAATATAAAAAATAAAATTAAATTATTTATTGCATCTTATACATTTTGGAATAGAACAAACAATCATTTGACATTTATGACAATAACAACATCCACAATCTAATTGCATAATATTAATATCATTATCTAAAATTTTATAACATAATGTACAAATTTTTTTTTTAATTAATTTTTTATATTCATCCATTGAAATATTTCTATTTATTTTATTAAAAATATCTTTAGTTTTTAAAAATTTATCCTTAAACTTAATTTCATTTAAATCTAATAAAATATCATTTTCAAGACAATACTTATATTTATCAATATTTATTTCATCAATTTCATTTATTAAACAATCTTTACATAAACCATATTCTTCAAATGCATATTTATTATTACAAATTTCACATAATTTTATTGATTCATTTTCATTTTTTTCCACACACCAAGAATAAAATACTATAATTATTTATATCATTTATTATTTTATTACTTCTTTCATCATCGGAATCATCAGAAATAATCAAATTATCTACATATGGTTCACTTTCTTCTTTATTTATATTTTTTTTTTTCATTTTTAGTCTTAGAATTTTTATAAAAAATCATAAAATCATTTTAATTTATATTTTATACGGTTTTTAATTTTTTATCTATTTTTTCAATTCGTATTTAAATTTAATTTATAAATAAATTGAAATATTTTTATGAATGAATTTTTATTATAAAACCATATTTTTTTCTTCTTAAAATTATAATAATACTAAAAAAAACTAATTTTAAATATAAAATAAAAAAAACCAAAATTCCAAAAAAAAAATATAAATAAAGAAGAAAGTGAACCATATGTAGATAAT
>JAJJLH010002877.1:0-12281 GCA_023806865.1 Isotricha sp. YL-2021a | reverse complement strand
TTTATGTAAGAAAATGCCTATGGAATTTTCTTATTATTTTCATTATTGTAAAAATTTAAAATTTGAAGATAGACCTGATTATACTACTTTAAAATGTTTATTTGCTGATTTATTAGCTAGTAGAATTAATATTGAAGATGAGTTTATTTTTGATTGGTTTGATGATGATAATGTATTTAAAAATAGAAAAGAAAAGGAACTTGAAGGAAGTGGTAAAAGTGATAATTTAATAGGGAAAAGTGATATAAAGGAAAAAAGTGAAAAAGAAGAAGAAGAAAATAATGAAGATAATAAAGAAGAAAATAATAATAAAAATTTAATTGATATTCCTGGTGATAATAATGAAAATGATAATCATAGTAATGATAATAATAATAATAATCATAATAATAATGATTATGTTACTCCAGGAGGAGATGCTAATGATAATAATGATAATAATGATAATAAAGAACCAATTTCAATTTTTGCTCCTACTAATAAAGGAGAAAATGAAAATGATGATAATAATAATAATAATCAAAAAGTTAATTCTTTAAATGCAAATCAAAATAATTTAGAAAATATTTCTATTGATTCTTCACAGAAAAAAGTTTATAATAATGTTGCTGAAAATTTCCTTAATAAAATAGGGAAAAATGATAATAATGGAGAAGAAAAAAAAGAAGATGATATTATTCAATTAAAAAATGCTAATAAAGATAATGATAGTAAAGAAAGTGTTTCTGAAAGTGAAAGTGATTCAGAAAAACAAAAGAAAAAAAATAAAGAAAAAAATGAAAAAGGAAGTAAAAAAAGTTCTGATAGTAATTATGGTATTTTAAAATCGAGTAGAAGTTCAAAGGAAAAAAAAGAAAAAGAAAAAGATGATGTTGCTTTAAATGTTGATGATAAAAAAAATGATGATGATTAAAGGAAAATTAATTTGATAAATATAAATTTTTTTTATGAATTTATAAAATTGTAAAAAATATTATAATAATTAATTTTTTAAATCATCTATATATATAAGATTTTGAATGGTAAATTATAAATGAATAATTTTTTAAATTATTTTTTTTTTCTAATCAATATCACTTGGTAAATCTGATTCTTTAATATCTTCTGATTCTTCATCTGAGAAATTTAAATCTTTTGAATTAATTGAAATATTACTTAATTCACTTCTTAATGAAGTTGACTCATCTAAATTTATTTTTTTAATATTTTCATTATTATTTGTTTTATTATAATTAATATTATTATTATTATTATTTAAATTATTTTGTTTTATATTTGATATTTTTTTTTCATATTTTTTCCTTATTAAACATCCTCTTAACATTTTTTGAATTATTAAAGATTTCTTTTCAAATTCATATAAAACTCCCATTTTATCTTTTTTATTATCAAAATTATCTTTCATTGATTTAAATTCTTTTTCATCTAATGTTTTATTTCTTGCAATTATTTGAGTTTTATTCATTATATTATTTTTAAAATGATTAAAATTTCTTATTTTTAAATCTGAGTTTATACTTTTTTTCATATCAAAACTATTATTAATATTTTTTCCTGTTATTGTAAGGTTTTTAAATTTTTTTTTTTTTTCGAATTTTTCATAATTATTTTGTATTTTTTCAATTTCTGTTTTTTTAATTTTAATTGGAGTTTTATTTGAAATTTTCTTTATTGATGGTAATAAAAGACTTTCTTTTGTTTCTCCTGTTGTAGCAGTATCTAAACTATTTTTTTTCTTTTTCCTATTAAATTATAATTCATTTTTTACTTTTCTAAAATTATAAAAGGATTTTTGGTTTCTGTAAATTTTTTTGGAAGTTCTTTTATTCCAATTTTTGATATATTTAATTTCCGATGATGTATTATATGATTGTTTTTATCCATTAAGTATTTTATATTATTTATTTTCTTTTTATTAAATATATGATATGTAATTACAATAAAATAAAATCAAATAAATTATGATGTTATTAATTATCTTAAGTATTTGACAATATGATAGTTAAATGAAATTGAATAATGAAATTAAAATAATTAATAAAAAAATTAAATAAATTTATGTGTTTAAATAGAATCGTTTGTTATTATTATTAAAAAATAAATAAATATTAAATATTTAATAAAAAAGAATTATAAGAATTATTAATTAATTAAATTTCAAGAAACAGATTTCTTTATCTAAATTAATGATACTTTTATAATAA
Source organism: Isotricha sp. YL-2021a (assembly GCA_023806865.1). NCBI lineage: Eukaryota > Ciliophora > Litostomatea > Vestibuliferida > Isotrichidae > Isotricha > Isotricha sp. YL-2021a. The sequence goes on along the minus strand of JAJJLH010002877.1, from coordinate 10,077 downwards.
ATAATAATATCCATTTATTGAAAAAATAAATGAAATATATTTTTATAGATTTAAATATTTTTAATGTGTAAAAATTAAAAAAATAGAAGAATTATAAAAAAATATATATAAAAAACAATTTATTTTCAAATTTTATATTTTTATAATTCAAATTATTCATTTAATGGAAAAAAGTATAAAGGAACATAAAGAAAAAAATTTTTTAGGGAAAAAAAAAGAAAAAAAAAAAGAAAAAAAAAAAGAAGAAGAAAATGAAAATGAAGAAGATGAAGAAGTAGAAAGTAGTAATAAAAACTCACCAAAAAAAAATAAAAAAAGTGAATTAATTGTTACAGATGATGAAGTAATATTACATTTAGATAATAAAAAAAGATTAACAATAAGTAAATTTAAAGGAAGATTATTTGTAAATATAAGAGAATATTATGATGATAATGGAACAATGAAACCAGGAAAAAAAGGAATTACATTATCTAAAGAATGTTGGAAAAGAATATGTGAAAATATTTCTGATATAAATGAAGCAATTGATAATATGAGTTAAATATTTAATAAAATAAAATTATTTAAAATACATTAAACTATCATTAAAATAAAAATATAATAAAATATTTTCATTAAATAAATAAATATTCTAACTTTTCCAAATAATAAAATTTAATTTTATTCTTTTATTTAGATTCTCAAATGAATTAAATTAAAATTTAAAAATTAAAAAAAATATAATAAATTGAAAAACTAATTAAAAAATTTTTTTTTCCTTTTATTAATTTATTTATTAATTAATAAAAATTATTTTATTCCTATTTTAAAAAAGATTAATTTAAAAAAATTAAAAAATCATAATGGATGATGACAATGAAAATGAAATAAATGAACAAAAAGAAGCATTTAAAATATTTGATTTTAATAACGATGGTTTTTTAAATAAAGAAGAAGCAAATTGGGCATTTATGGCATTAGGATATACATTTTCAGAAGAAGAATTAAATAGTATTTTATCTCAAAATGGGAAAAATGGAGTTTTAGATTTTGATTCATTTTCAAATTATTTATTAAAAAGATCAAGAGATCAAGAAATTGAACAAGAATTAATGGAATGCTTTACTGAAATGGATAAAGATCATGATGGAAAAATTAGTAAAAAAGATTTAAAATATTTATTATATTCAATTGGTGAAAAATTAAATGATGATGAAATTGAAGAAATTATAAAAGAAACTGATACTACTGGAGAAGGATTTATTTATTATAAAGATATGATTAAATTATTATTGACTAAATAAATATTTTGTTAAAACTTTTTTTATATTATTAAATAAATTGATTAAAAAAAATTTAAAAAAAAAAATAGAGATAAAAAAAATGGAAGATGAAAATCCATTATTTTCAAAAAATTCAACAAGTTCAATTGATGAAGGTTGGTTTTGTAGTAAATGTAATACAAATAATAATTATAATGATATTAGATGTTTTAAATGCCATAATGAAAGAAATTACTTACAAAAAAATCAAAACCCACCAAATTCAAGAGTTAATGTTGATTTTTTAAATGATATTCCAACAGTTAAATCAATACAAGTTAAAAAATTTGATGATTTAATAAATAATAATAAAAATTCTATTGAAGGTTCATTAATTGAAAATGAAAAAAATGATAATAAAAATATATGGAAATGTCCAAATTGTCAAAAAGAAGGAAATGATAGTAATTTTTGCCCTAATTGTGGAACAAAAAAACCTTAATCAAAAGATTATTATTTATTAAAGAATTTTTAAATTTTAAAACTATTATTATAAAATATTAAAATAAAAACTTATTTATGATTAAAAATTAATAAAAATAAAAAAAATGGTAATTATAAAATATTTATTAAAAAGATTGAATATGAATTTTTTAAATTAATTAATTATTATATGTTAAAAAAAATAGTAATAAAATATGTCACAAAGACCAATAATAAAAAAAACTTTTCAAAAATCAGAAATTGTAGTTCCAAAAAATATAAAACAAGGAAGTGAAAAAAAAGAAATATTAAAAACAATAAAAAATATACAAATAGTAGGAAATAATACAGAAAAATTAATAAGAGATAATATACAATTATTTAACTCAAAAAATGAACAACCATATAAAACAGTAATAATAAAAAATGAATATGAATCTCAAAATGAAAATAATCAAAATAAAGCATTTGATAAAATACTTAATCCAATAATACCAATGATAAATAATAGAGGAAATAATAATTGTTTCATAAATGTTTTAGTTCAAATATTATTTCATAGTCCAGAATTTAGAAGAAATTATTTAAATATAGATTTTGATAAAACAGATTTAAATAATCCATTATTTCAATTACAAATATTATTTCTTAAATATATGGAATATCAAACAGAAAAAAAACAATATAATATTGATATAAAAAATTTTAGAAATAAATTATCAAAAATATTTAATGATATTGAAGACGGGATTGTAGGAGATCCTGTTGAAGTATTTAATCATATTTTAAATGCAATACATTTATATAAAGTAAAACATAATAATTTAAATGAATTTAATGCTAGTAAATTTAATTGTCAACATTCTTGTCTTTCTCATAAATTTTTTTCTATTAAATTAATTGAAACTTTAATTTGTGAATCTTGTAAGTGTAAAAATGAAATTCCTTATGATGAAAATTATTTTTTATATGAAATTTTTGTTTTTGAAATATTAGAAAAATTACATAATAAAACAAATCAATTATTCAGAAATCAATTATTTAAATATTCAAAAATGATAAATATGGATATTCAAAATTTAAAAATTTCAGAATGTAAATGTAAAAATCCAAAAATAAAAAGAGATTTAATTCAAAATGAATATAATAATTTATATTTAATAATAAATTTAACTTGGGATAATCCAATACCAAGAATGACAGATATTTGCAAAATGTATAATTTAATTCCTTTAGTAGAATCAAATTCAAATTTATTTACATTATCAAATGAAGAAAAATTAAAATCAAATTATTATTTATATTCCTTAGTTCTATTTTATAATGGTCATTACACATGTGCATTAAATACAAATAATAAATGGTATTTTATAGATGATTCAAATTACAAAATATTTCAATCATATAAAGATTTAATAAAAGATTTAATTAAAAATCACTATCATCCAATAATATTATTCTATTCAAATAATATTAAATATCCAGGTGTAGATAAAAATGAAGTTTTTCACTCTGAAGAATATAATAATATATATCAATTTTGTTTTGATTTTGATAAAAGAAGAGGAGAAAATGTCTCAAATCCAATAAGTAGAAAAACATCAAATAATACAATAATATCAAAAATATCTTCAAATAAATTAAATCTATATATTGACAATAATAATACAATTAATAGACTCTCTTCAAATTCAATAACTACTACAATTAGTAATGGATGGGTTTGTTCATATTGTAAAAAAAAAAATGGTTTTAATAATGAAATTTGTTGGTGTTGTCATAGAAAAATTAATCCTTTAAATATTCATAGAGAATCATCAAATAATTTTAATTTATTTAGAGATAATAATATTAATAAAGTTGGTTCTGGATTGTTTTTAAATGAAATTGAACCTATGAATACTAATAAATTTGATAATTATCATAATTTAAAAGAAGGAGTTGAATTCTTTTTTGATAGAAGAAATTCTTCTTCTGATATTTTAAAAACAAGATCAAATCAAAAAAAAAGTGATAATGATGATGATGATAATAGTTATGTTATTAATTCAAATAGAAATAATAATCCATTAAAGTTAAATAAAGTTAATAGAAGCTTTGGAAAAAATAATCATTTAAAAAATGATGAATTTAATGAATATAGTATTTTTCAAAAATCTAGTAATAAAAATAAGAAAAAAAGTATTTATTGGATTTGTACAAAATGTCTTAATAAAAATAAAGATAATTTCTGTCCTCATTGTGGAACAAAAAAACCTCAATAAAAAAAACTTTATTTAAATTAGTATTTTAAATAAATTAACTTTTATATTTGAAATTTTAATTTATTTAACTCATATATTTTTTCCTATAAATATCCAAACAAATTAATCCAAAAATAATTAATTTAAATATTAAAGAAAAATAATTCTTTCTAGGATATATCACATTACTACATCTTAAAATATTATCAACTGAACCACTAATAAAATATTGAGCATTATAAAACATTCCACATTTAATTATATTTTCTCCTAATAAAGATTTAGAAATAATTTTCATATTATAACAATCAATAAAAATAATTTCTCCTTCACTATTAGTAATTCCAATAAAATTTTTATTTTCATTAATTGAAAAAGAAAATCCAGTTCCATTACAAATTTCCATTGTTTCAATAGGAATAATATTATTAACATTATTAAAAGACCATTTAGTAACATAAGTTTTTCCTTTAAATGGTGATTGTAAAGTATAAATATATTTATTTTTTTCATCATAAATAATATCTCTCATAAAATAATTTGCAACTTCATTAATTTTAACTCTAAAAGAAAATTTAGATATTTCTTTTAATACTTTTTCTTTTGTATTTATATCAAAAACTTTACATTTCCCATCACCACTTGCAGTAATAATATATTTATATTTTCCACTTTTTGCAATTGTTAAATTATTAATTGATTTTAAATGAGCATTTAAATTTGATGAAAGTAAATTTATTGAATCTACTTGATTATTATTTATTCTTATTGCAAAATGTTTTAATTCTCCTGTACTTGTTCCAATACACATATCATTATTATTAATTGCTACACAACTTTGAAAAATTTCATCTGAGTAATTATCTATTGTTTGAAATTGAAGTATTTCATTAAATTTATTATTTGAAAGTAAATAAAATATTGTTTTATTATTTACACATGCTAAAAATATATTTTTTTCAGGTATTCCTGTTAGGTACATTGGAATATCATTTCCCATTTCTTTTTCAAATATTGGATCTGATAGTTTTCCATTTGATATATTAAATAATATTAATTTATTTTTAACTCCAAATTTTTTGTCTCCTCCTCCTGATGCGACTATAATATTATTTCCTATTATGTATAATGCGAAAATCGGTGATTCTAAAGTTTTATTACTCATTTTGATTTTTAAAAATAATTTTAAATAATATATTTAATATTTTAAACACGTATTATATAAAATAAAATAAATTAAATATTAAAAATAAAAATTAAAAAAATTTAAAAAATAAGTAAAATTAAGTAAAAAAATTATACTAAGAATAAATCATATATCTTAAATAAAAAAAATTTAATCCAAAAATAAAAAACCAAAAAATAAAAAATATAATAATATAACTTTAATTATCCTTAAATCCTCCACTTGACTCATTTAAATCAGGTTCTTTTTCATCTTTATTCAAACTAACATCTTGTGCATTAGGGCTTTTTTCCCCAGGATTATTATCAAAAACAGCTTTAGGTTCTTCTTCATTTCCAACAGATACATCTTTTTTTTCATTTTTTTTTTCAAAATTTCCATTTTTAATTTTTTCAATATCTTCATCTTTATATTTTAAATTAGGATAAAGTGAAATAATAGCATTTTTCATATCTTTATAACCAGTTTCAAGATCATCATTCATAATTCTAAAAACAAAATAAGTTAAAGTTTCAATTTCTTTACATTCTAAATCAGCATTTTCTAAAACTTCATTTATACTTTTTGTATTTAATTTAGTATGTTCCTTTACTCTTAATCTTAATGCATCCATTGATGGAGGCATTATCCCTATAAAATTACCACCAAATTCACTTGAATTTATTTTTTTTCCATCTTCTAAATTTACTTCTATTATTGCTATTTTATTTTCATTTTCTATTCTTTTTATTTCATCTTTTGATAATCCTTCATATTCTTGTGTTTTATTATTATATTTATAAAATATCATATTTTTTCTATTTAAATTATCCATAAATTCTTCTTTTGATAATTGGTAATAATTATCTTTATTTTCTGTACTTGAATATTTTGGTATTTCAAATATGTTTTTAAAGTCATCCATTAATTTTTTTATTAATGTTGTTTTTCCTACACTGTTTGGTCCTACTAATATTACGAATTTATCACTTCCTCCTTTTGTACTTAAAAATTTGAAATAGTCTCTTGTAAATTTAAATACATCATCTGGTTTGTGTAAAAGTATATTTGATAAATAATCGTTTAATAATCTCTTTACTTCTGGATGATTCATTAAAAATGTGAAATTGTCTTTACATAATGTTGTGTTTCTATCACGGAAATATGAATATAATTCTTGGTCGTTTTTTATTTCTTCTTCCATTTTTTTATTTTCAGTTATTAAATTAATATTTTTTTTATTTTTTATATATATCTTGGAATTGTTTATTATTTATTTATTTATTTTTTTTCTTTTTTATTTCAAAAAAGAAAAAATGATAAATATTTTTATAATAAAAAATGATTATATGGGTTTTGTATTTTATTATCATAAGTTTTATCAATAAAACTAATTGTATATTTGTTTTAAATAATATATCAGGAATAGATGAAGGACGAGATAGTGATTTTAATTTATTTACAAAATATAATTCCTCTCATTTGTTAGGAATTTTAAATAATGGAATTTATTTAATAACTCCCTTTAAAGCTGAAAAAAAGAATTTTATGGATTTTCCTAGTCAAATTTCAAATATGACAAAAATTAAATATTTAGGTAATGAATTATTCGCATTAATATGTACAGATAACTACTTAATCGAAATTTATAATATTAATGGCAAAAGTATTAAAAATATTACAAACTATTTAAATTGTAATTCCTTTAAGGATAATAAATATGGCTTGGAATATGAAAATGGAATTTTTTATATTAGTTTCCTTGATCAACAAACATATAATTTGAAGATGGTTTATTTAACAGTAGAAAATAATAATGATAATGAATTAAGTAATATAAAAAAAGAAATATCAAAAAATGAAATAAATAATATATTTAATTTCAATAATAAAAATAAAAATTATATAATTATTATTTCTAAAAATAAAGATACTGATAAAACTTACTTAATTGAAGTTTATTTTTATGAAATGAATGAAATACAAAATCATAAGGAAATTATTTATTTTTTCAATCAATCAATTGAGAATATTGAAGTTATTGATGGATTTAAAAATGATGAAAATAGTTTTATAATGTATGGACTATATAATCAGAGTAATGTTACTATAATTAAAATTAATTTCATCACAAAATATCTCAATTATTATTATATTAGTATTTCATCAAATCAATCAATAATCAAAGATACAATCTCAATATTTTTGAAAGATATTAACCAAATTTATATCTCATTTCATGATTCTGAGAATTTTTATTTAGAACTTTTAAATTTAGAAGAAAAAGATAATTCAACTATAATATTTAAAAAAGAATTTTCTATATCAAGTATATTTTACCCTGAAAATAATATAACTTTTTTAAAAGGATTTTTATTTGAAAATATAATTATATTTATTTTAAACAATCAAACACAAAAAATTAATAGGGAAATGATAACCTTTAAACCTATAGAATGTCAGGATTATAAAGGATATATTTATGAAAATGATAGAAAAATAATTGATATTAGTGAAATTAATAATAAAGAATATATTAATAAATCATTATCATTTTTGAATTATGAAGGAATTATATTAAAATATAGTTTATATGCTTCAAACAATTTCAAAATTAAATATGATATAAAATTTTGTGAAGGAAATAATTATTATACAACAAAATATTTATCTTATATTACTGGGTTTGAAAATCTTGAAGAAAAAAATGATGAATTACAATTGTGTGATTTTAATTTAACTCGATGTTCTAAATCATGTTTAAATTGTAATGAATATAGTAATGATGATTTAATTATACAATGTATTGAATGTAATAATGAATATCATGATAATTTAGAATGTTATTTAAAAAATATAAGAACTGAAGGAAATACTATAATTTCAGTTGAAATATATGATTCAAAAAAGCAACTTCCAGGAAAAAGTATAATTAATTTAGGAAAATGTGAAAAAATTTTAAGAGATTTTTATAATATTCAAAAACCTAAAAATTTAATTATAAAAAGAATGGAGACAATAATTGAAAATAAACCTATAAAAAAAGTAGAATATGAAGTATATGATAATAATTATAAAAAATTAAATCTTTCCCTTTGTGAAAATGAAATAATTAAAATATCATCCCCAATAATAGATAAAAATTTAATAAAATTTGAGTATGGGAAAGAATTAAAAGAAAAAGGAATTGATATATATAATTCAAGTGATGAATATTTTAATGATTATTGTAATAATCAAGATATAAATATAGGAACAGATATTCCTATTAAAGATAGGAAAAAAGATATTTTTGTAAATATTAGTTTATGTGAAGATGGATGTATATATGATGGAATAAATTATGAAACAGAATTAATTAATTGTAAATGTGATAAATCAATATTAAATAATAATAAAGATGAAGAAGAAGTTAATAAAGGAAATAAAATAATGGAAAAAATTTCAAAAAAAATTAATTTGAAAATTTTTTCTTGTTATAAATATATATTTGATTTAAAGAATTTGAAAGGAAATTATGGATTTTTATATAGTTCATCAGTTTTTGTTGTATTAAATATTTTCACTATTCTTCATTTTACTAAAACATTTTCATTATTAACAAAAAAAATATATAATTCAATTAATTTACCAGAAGGACATTCTACTATTCTCCATAAAAATCAACAATTAAAACCTGCTCCCATTAAAAAAAAGAGAAAGAAAATTGAAAATAAAGACTATGAACACATTTTAAAAGATACAAATATTTATTCCAGTAGAATTAATAATGGAAATTCTTCATCATATAGAGAATTAAATATAATTAAAAGAGATAATATAATTAAAATGGAGAAATTAAAAAAAAAAAATGAAAATATTTATGGAAAAAAGAAAAGAAAAAAAAATAAATATTCTATAAATGAAAAAATAAATAATGATATAATAATAAAACCAAAAGAAAAAGAAGATGAAAAAGATTATGAAGAAATGTATTATTATGAAGCATCAAAAGATGATGATAGAAATTTAGTTCATATTTCTTTTTCTAATTTTATATCAAAAATTGATTTAATTGAAATAATATTTTACCCAAAACCATATAATATATTATTTGTAACATTATCAGGTTATTTATTTAGTTTAATGATTGATTTTACATTAAATGCACTTTTATTTAATGAAGATGTATTATCACAAAAATATCATAGTGGAAATAATAAATTAAATTTTGCTTTAAGTGAATTATTATCAATTATTTCTAATATCATTGGTAATATTTTTGCTTATTGTATTTTAAAATTAACAAATTATTCTGATGCTTTTGAATTAGTTGAAAAAGAAGTTAAAGATAATGAAGAAATGTTACAAATATTTAATAAATTTAAAAAAATTATAAAAATTAGATTAACTTTTTATTTTATTATTCAATTTATTTTTATGTGTGCATTTGTTTATTTTTTAATGATTTTTTGTGCTTTATATAAATATTCTCAAAAAGCACTTTTTAAAAATTATTTTCTTGGATTATTAACTTCTTTATTTTATACTTTATTAATTTCATTAGTTATTTCTTTAATAAGATATTTAAGCTTAAAATGTGGTAGTAAAAAAGCTTTTATGTTGTCAAAGTATTTGAATGAAAAATTATAAAAATTTTATGGTATTTGTATTTAAATTACAAAGAATTTAATCATTATTTAATAAATTTATGAATATTTTTATTAATTAAAATTTATCAATAAAAAGAAAAAAAGATAATAAAAATTAAAATAGTTTTTAATTTAATTTTTTATTCGGTATTAAAAATATTTAATAATTTTAAAAGTTTTTTTATTTATTTTATTTATTTTTTACTTCAATTTTTATATATTATAAATAATTTCTTAATTTATCATTTTTTTTAAAATAATGATTAAAAAAAGTTTGAGCTTTTTGAAAAGTACTTGTTCTTCTTCTTTTT
>JAJJLH010002876.1:0-12309 GCA_023806865.1 Isotricha sp. YL-2021a | reverse complement strand
TATTATATTATTATTATTATTATTATTATTATTATTATTATTATTATTATTATTATTATTATTATTATTATTATTATTATTCAATAAATGAGCATCATTATCAATTATATATTGTTTTATTCTGTAAATAAATGCTCGTTCTTCTTTTGGAAAATCATTTTCATTTATTGAATTAATAATTAAAGATTTTTGAACATCTTGAGCAAAATTTGAAATTTTAAAATTAAAATAATCCAATGATTTAATTGAAAGAAATTTTATTTCTTGTTCTATTTCATGTTTATATTTTCCAATATATTCTAAAATTATTCTATAAATAAAACATTCCTCTATTTTTTCTCCAATAATTTTTTTAACAACAAAAGAAGAAAAAGGAAAAAATAAAATTTCTTTTTCTCTTTTATTCACAGTAAAACTTTCCATATTTATATTACTATAATTTTCATTATTATAAAAATTATTTTCAATTTCAAATAATACTGTTTTAAATCCTTGTTTGTCTTCTAAATAATTTTTAGCAATAAATTCTGATTCACTAAAAGATAAAAATGTTCTTGAATAAATTAAAATTTTGTTTTTGGAATTTTTATTATTTTGATTATATTTTAATATTTTTGCAATTTTAATAAATTCATCATTTGAAATATTTCCTCCTCTAAATAATTTATGATTATTATTATAAGAATAATTTTGTAATTGTGAATATAATAATTGTATATAAGTATTATATTGTTCATTTTTTAATTGCATTAAATTCCAATTTAAATTTGAATAAAAAGGAGTTTCTAATGTATAAATTCTTGCCCAAAATTTTGCAATAATAATTTGAGGAATATTTTTTACTAATATTAAATTATTTACTAAATCAATTAAATCTGTGTCATTAAAATTTTTTACTAAAAATTTATTAAATTTATTTATTTCTTCTTCATTTATTTTAACTTTATTCATTATTTTTATATATAATAAAGGAAAAATTAAACCTGAATTATTATTAATATATTCAAATGAATAACAATTATTATAATCAGTTTGTTTTTCAGTAAATATATTATCAATTTTTTCAAATTCATAAAATAATTGTTTTTTTATAAAATGATCAACTTGAAGAAATTGTGTAACAACATTTCCATAATTATAAAATCCATCAGAAATATATTTTTTATATTCTCCATCAATATTATTTAAAAAATTAATTGAAGTAAAAATAATAGTCATTGGAATACTTGAAATTTCTTTTATTATTTTATTTAAATTTTTAATATAATCAATAAATAATTTTCCTGAAAGAATAAGTATAAATCTTTTAAATTTTATATCTTTTATTATTGATATTCCTTCTGCTAAAGTTTTACATCTACAACATTCAATATTATATTTATCTTCTATTTGATTACAATAATTTTCATAATCTAAATTATCTATTTCCATTTTTCTATATAAAACATTTTCAAATTCTTTTGGATCTGATGTATTTGTAAAATTTTTCAATATATCATAATAATTTATCATTTCATTAACTTCTTTTTGAGTGGGAGTTCTATTTGGCAATTTTGTATAAATTATTATAATAAAACAAAAAATAATATTGAATTTCATTATTTTTTTTAATATTTTTTTTTTATTTTTTATAAATAATATTTACATTGATTGTAAGATATTAATTTAAAAATAAATAAAATAAATAAAAAAACAATTAATAAAGATTAAAACAAACTTCCATATAAAAAAAAAAAATTACTAAAAAATGAAATCCATTCAAATAGGTATAATATTAATTTTTTCATTAATATCAATTACTAAATCAAAAAAAATTAAAGAATTTATAATCAAATCAATAAAGAATCAATTAATAACATACCCAAAATCACAACTTCGAGATCTTTATAAATCATTTTTCCAAGATAGATTTGGCCCAGGACACTTAATTTCAAATATCTCATCAGCAGATGAGTATCTTAGACATGAATTAGAAACAGCTAAAACTTTTAAAAATCCATATTATGAAAATTGTGGTTATTTAGGTAATTTACTTAGAGTAAATTTAAGAGTTTTACATGAAAATTTAATTCCTTATCAAAATTTTTTTACTGCTTTTATTAAAAGTGTTAATAGTATTAAACCAATTCCAATTGAAGAATGGATTAATGAATGGGAAATTATTAGAAATGTTATTATTAATGATTTACATTTAGATAAATCATTATATAATTTTGAAAAAGATGATAAAGATATTAGTGAACTTTTAAAAAAAGGAGAATATCAAATGAGTCATAGTAAAAGATTTGATGATGAGTATGAACCTCATTACAGGATTATTGAAAAAAATATTTTTAAAAAAGAAATTTTACCTTTTATTGAAAAATAATATAATTTATTTTTTTGTTATTATTTTTAAATATTAATTTATTGGATTTTATTTCTCAAATTTTTTCAAAAATTATTGATTATTTAAAAGTATTAAAATTTTTATATAAAAAAAAATTAAAAATTCATATCATTACAAAAAATTACATAGAATATTTTAAAAAATAAATTTTGTCTTTTATTTGAATAATAAAAAAAATCTATTTATTTGTTTTTTTTGTTGTTCTTTTACTCTTTTTTTTGGTGTCTTTTTTTGAAGAGTTTTTAACCTTTTTTTTGGTTTCTTTTTTGACTTTTTTATCTTTTTTATTTACTTTTTTATTTTCAGAAGGATTTTCTAAAGCGGGAGGAGGAATTGTCTTTAAAATTACTTTCCTAGATGCTTTTAAAACAGGTTTTTTTTCAATTTCTTTTTTTGCTTTTTTATTAGTTTTTTTTGTACTTGCTCTTTTTGCCATTATAAAATTTAAAAAATTTCAATTAATATTCTTAATTAAAAAAATGAAATTTAATTGGATAATTTTTTCTAATTCTGATTAAAAATTCTTATTAATTTAGTATCAAAAAAAAGATAACTAAAATAATTATCATTTTAATTATATTTTATTTAAAATATATTTATGAATTAATTAAAAAAAAATCAATATATGAAATAATATTCAAAAAAATTTTTTTACTTTTTTTTCATAAAAAAAATATGAAAATAAATGAACAAAATAAAATTTCATTAAATCTTTTAGATTATGAGCCACAAAGATTTGGATTAAGTTATAATCCTCCTCAAATTATTTTAGAATATCAAAAACCTTCCTCAGGAAAACTTTATCATCATAAAATTAAATTACAAAAATTTTTTAATAATGCAAAAATTTCTGAAATAATAGATGATATTTATAAAAACCATAATAGTTATCTTAATCATGAAAGAATAAATAAAGCACTTATAATTCAATTAGTTGAGAAATTAAGAGAAAAAATAAATTTAATAAATGAACAAAAAGAAAAAAAAATCAAAGAAGAAAATGAAGAAAACAATGAAAAAAATGTTTTAGAATATGATATTGATACTAATGAAAATTTTAATGTATTATCAACAGAAGAATTAAATTTGAGAAAAAAACATATGGATAAATTTTATGATAAAAATTATATAAAAGTAAGTGATAAAAACTTTATATATGATATAAGAAAAGATTTTGCTAATGAAGGAGATGCTGAATGGGATAATGATGAATAAATAATTGAATATTAATTTCCAAAATATATTTATTTTATGATATAAATTATTTAAAAATATTGAAAAATGAAAATATGCAACAATAAATAATAAAAAATTTATTTAAAGTTTTTATATATAAAACTAACTCATGTTCTTTTATAAAATACTTATATATTTATTATATATATTTATTAAAATTTATATTTATCTAATGCAATTTTACTCAAAAATATATAACATAAACAACATATATAATATTAATCAAATAACCAACATAAAAAATTAATCTACATATTCGAATACTATTCCTTCTAAATTTTTTTTTAAAGAAGTATAATAATCATCTTCATTCGATTGCTTTCTTGAATTATTATTACTATTATCAGATGTATAATTAGTAAAAGGAATAATATTTTTATTTCCAGAATTATAATAATTTTCATAATTTGAATTTTTTTGATTTCCTAAGTCTGGTTTTAATGTATTAAAAGTATATGAATTATAATCAATATTATATGTCTCATATGATTTATTAGATTTATTATTATTGATAGGAATGTTTTGCTTAATATATGTAGAATTATTTATTTTATTATTATCATTATAATTATTTTTATTAATCTCTATGTTTTTTCGTAAATTCTCCATATTATTTTTTTTAGTTTCAAGGATATTAATTTTATTTCTTTGGAAATCATATTCTTTTTCTCCTTCTATTATTTTTCCTTTTGAAAATTCAATCTGATTAAAAGTTTGACCATCTTTGTTTTCAAAATATGGAAATCTTGGATCAATAAATAATTTATTATCAACTAAAAATTGACAATAATAATTTCCAGGATTTAATTCTGAATAATTAATATATAATTTGAAAATATTTTGAATTGGGCACTTTTCAAAATTATATGTTTGAAAGAATTTTATTTTATTTTGATTTTGTAGAATTCTAATTTCAACATTTTTTGCATAATATGGAAATGTTAAAATATAATTATATTTTCTATATTGTATTAATTTTTTAAATTTTTTTCTTATTTTTATGGCTCTATAATTTGATTGAATAAATATTATATTTTTTAATCTATTATCTAAAATTCCTTTTATAATCATTTCTTTTTTTTTATTTACTTTATTATAATATGAGATAACGATTTCTTGAATTTTAGCAATATTATTTTTTCTTTTTTCACAAATTAAATTAATAAAATAATTTATTTTAAATTCTCTTTTGAAATAAATATTTTTGAAAGAATTTTGAATTTTAATTATATTTCTAATAAATTTTTCTATAATAATTTTATTAATTGTTTTAATCAAAGCTATTCTTTTCAAATAAGATTTAATATGTTTTTGAATTCTAATAGCTAATTTTTCCTGTTCTATAAATTGTAATCTTTTCATTATATTATTATATCTTTGTAAATTTTTATTTTTTTTTGAAGTAAAATTAAGTGGTTTTTCAATTTTTTGAATACAATTATGAGTTCTTTGGTTTATTTTTTTATAAAATTTCATAGTATCTGTTAATGAAGAATAATTTTGATTTTCTATTAAATAATTTTTGTTTTCTTTTTTTTCTTTCTTTTTTGGATATGGGGTAAAATTACAAAGATATTTATAAAGTTGATTTTTAGAATCAATGAATTTAATTTCTTTATATAATGAAATTAAGGAAATAATATTGGAATAATTCATATGAGACATTTTTCTATTTGCCATTTTTTCAATATTTTCATATCCTATTAATTTGAAAATATCCATTTTATTTATTAAACTTTAATTTTTGCAATAAATTATAGGAAAATTATTAATTTTATTGAATACAAATACTTTCAATTGATGTAAATCAAAATAAATTATAATAAAATTATTATTTGAATAATAATTGAAAAAAAAATATTTTTTATCTAATTTTTTAAAAAAAAAGAATGTCATCAACAAATTTAAATATAAATAAAATCATATCAGAAAAAAATCAAAAATCAAATTCAATAAATTCAAATCTACAAATAGAATATGAAAAATCTGCAAAAACAAAAGCAAATGATGAATTATCAAAAAATTCAGAAACAAATAATAATTATAATGACACATTAACTTTATATAGTGGAAATTCATCACTTGAAATAAGTAGAGATTATAGTAGATTAAGTGAAGAAGATTATCAATTACCAAAAAAAATAAAAAAAGGTTCACTTCAATATATTGAAAATTCTCCAAATGGAAGTAAATATTCAAGAAGTTCAAATATATCATATAAAGAAAAATATCATATTGCATATTCAGGAATAGATAATGATAGAGGAAGTGAAATTTTTTGGCATGAAATTGATGTTTCATCAATTGATGATTTAAAAACTGAAAAATTATATAATGAAATAAAAAGATTAAAAATAATTTCAAAAGAAAATTCTTTAAATACAATAACTGATGTTTGGTTAAGAGAAGATCAAAAAGTTATTGTTTTTATTACAGATTTATTTGGAATGGGAACTTTAAGGCAATATTTAACTAAAATAGATAAACAAAAATTAAAAGTTATTAAAGGTTGGATTGTAACTTTATTAAAATCTTTGGATTATTTACATAAATCAAAATTAATTTTTTATGATTTAAATTGTGGAAGAATTTTATTTAATGTAACATTAGGAATTTTAGCAATAAAAGATATATTTGTATCTAGTAATGTTTTTTATGAATGTTTTGGGGAAAAACCTTTTGAAATGTTTTCTCCTAATTATATGAGTCCTGAATTAATTTCAGAAAGTAAAAATTTAAATGAAAAAAGTGATATTTACTCTTTGGGAATGATGATAATAGAAATTATTACTTTAGAAATTCCATATAGTGAATGTCATAATGATAAAGAAATTAAAAATAAAATTTTAAAAGGAGAATTACCTAAAGCATATTATAGAATTATGAATGAAGAAGTTAAAAAATTTTTATTAAAATTATTAGCATATAATCCTAATGAAAGATATGATATTGAAAGCTTATTAAAAGATCCTTTTTTGAAAGTCACAAAAGAAGATTTTAAAATAATAAAAGTTAAAACATTAATGACAAAAAAGAAAATAAGAAAAAATAATGATGATAATATAAATTTTAAACATTTTTTAGTTTATAAAGATTTTAAAGAAGATCCATATAATGAAGAAGGAAAGATAATGAATGAGAATAATAATTATGATTATGAACAAAGAGTAATTTATGATGAAAATAATAATAATATTTTAAAATATGAAATAGGTTCATATAATAAAAAATCTATTAGTAATAATAATATTACTTCTTTTAATCAAAATAATAATAATAATAATGATTTAGGAAATAATAATAATTATAATAATAATATTAAAAATAATGAAACAATTGAATTAAAAGAATATGAAAATTTAATTCCTAAAGATGATGATAGTGATAAATTATTATTTAGTGATCATGATGATGAAGAATTTAAAATTGTTGATGAAAATTATAATGTACATTTAAAATTTTTAATTAGTGAAGAAGGAAAAGTTTCTGAAATTCAATTTACTTATAATTTGTTAAAAGATACAATTGATTCTTTAATGGAAGAAATTAAACATGAATTTAATTTAAGTGAGGATAATTTAAATAAAATATATGAAACATTAAAAAAGGTTAATATTTATTCAAAATTATGTAAAGATTTAGAACTTCTTCCAAATAATTCATTTTAATATATATTTTTTTATTATATATTATTTATATTATTTATTTATTTAATAATTTTTTTATTTTGATTTAGTAAAAAAATTTTATAATAAATTTATTTTTTAAGAAAATGAGTAAACAAAGTAAAATTAATGAAAATGCAGATAAAAATATATTATCAATCAAAGAATTTGAAAGTAGATTGGATTATATTATTAATTCATTCAATAAAAATAAAAATGAAAATATAAATAATGTCGAAAAAAATAAAATAAGTGATTTTAAAGAGAATAAAGTTAATTCTTTCAGTGAAAATAAAAACAGTGATAACTTAGATATTTCTCCAGAAAAAATAAGGAATAAAAATGATGAAAATGAAAATATTGGAGAAAATGTAAATACTTTTAATAATATTCAAAAAGAATTTCTTGGAATTAAAAGAAAATTTAAGAAAATTAAAAAGATTCAGAGTGAAAATCAAAGAAAAAAACAAATAAAAATTATTCTTCAAGAAATTGATATTAATGAACCTGAAACAAAAAGAATACAAATTAACAATTATGAATATTTATTTTCATCCTTTAATGATAATATAGATGATAGTATTCATATTACATCAAATATAAAAATTATTTTAGAAAGTAAAAATATTTTTGAAAATGAAAATCAAAATGGAAAAATTTTATCATTTGGAGAAGAACCTTCAAAAATTTATAAAGATTCAATTTATAATGCATTAAATTATATTTCAAATCAAAAAAATAAATTAGAAAAAAATCAAAATTCATTTCCATGTGATATTCAAAAGCTTATTTCTTCTATTCCTATTATAAATTTTAATTCTCAAGAAATTTTGTCAAAAATAAAAAATTCACAAAATTATTCAATTTCTCAAAATCAATTATTAAAATTTAAAAATGAGACAATTTCAAAAAATAATTTTAATGAATTTACACCAATAAAAAATTCATCATTTCCCAATATAAATTCAAATCTTAATTCTGAAATTAAATATTATGATTGTAGTTATTGTAATTGTAAATTTTCTTCTCCTCAAGGATTAGGTGGTCATATGAGTAGAACTCATAAATGTCAAAGTTTAAAATTTTTAAAAAAAAAAGAAATTAGAGCTAAAAGAGAACCTATAAGAAGATCTTTGGAATTATCCAAAAAAGCTATTTATGAAAAATATTATAATAAAGAAAAAATTCGAGGAGAACAAATTGATTATGATACTTTTATTAAAAGTAAAAAAGGAAAAGAAAAAATTAAACAATTAGTAAATGAACATCCTAAAGAATTTAAAAAAATAAGAAAAGAATTAAATGATGCAAATTTAAATCAAATTGAATAGAATAATAAATTTATTTTTTATATATATTAAATTTGAAATAAAAAAGTATTTTATTTAAAACCCAAATAATAAATGAAAAATTAAAAGATTTTCATAATGAAAAGTAAATGATTGAAAAAAAAAATATATTTGAATAAAGAAATATTTTATTCTAAATATAATATTTTTTTTAACATATAATAATATTTTTTGATATAAATTTTTTTTTATTTTTTATAACATTTAATAAATTCAATTTATTATTTTATTAAAAATTATTTTTTAACTTTACTTAAATTAATTAACCATTTTGGACATTTAACATCATTTTCAAATCCATTTTTATAATTATTTTCAATCATATTATTAATCATTTTTGAAATACTTTTTAATTTTTGAACATCATTATCAATTATAAAAGTAATAGCTCTTCCTTGTTTCCCAGCACGACCTGTTCTTCCAATTCTATGTATATAATTTACAGGTCTATATGGACAATCAAAATTAATAACAGTTTTAACATTTTTAAAATCAATTCCTCTTGATAATAAATCAGAACATAATAAAATCCAAGTTTCTCCTTCTCTAAATTTTTCTATTTGATTTTCTCTTTCTTTTTTACTCATTTTACTATGAATAAATGAAATTTTTGGTATTTCAAATTTAATATTTTCATATATTGATTTTAATTTGTTTCTTCCTTCTACAAATATTAAAATTGGAAATTCTATTTTTTCATGTAATAAATTTCTAATTCCAATTAATTTTCCTTCTTCATTTGTACAATAAATAAATTCTTGATTTATATGTCTTGCTGGAATATTATTTTTACCAATTGAAATTTTCAATGAATCAAAAATATGAGTTGTAATAATTTCTCCTATATTATCTAATACTGTTGCACTAAAAAAAGCTTTTGTAATATTTTTTTTATTTGAAACTTTATTTAATATTTCATCTATTAATTCTATAAAACCATTATCAAAAAATTTATCAGCTTCATCTATTATAATATATATTAATTTATCTATTAAATCTTCATTACAAATATTTATTAAATTTAAAATATTTTTTGGAGTTGCAATAAAAATATCATTGTTCATTAAAAATTTATTATAATCTTTTTCTATACTTATTATCATTCCTTTGTTTACATATTTCACTTTTATTTCATCTTTACACCCTTCACAATAATATTTAGAAAATAAAATTACATCATTAAATATTTGTTTTGCTAATTCTTTTGTAGGTAATATTATTAAAACTTTATTTGGTTTTTCTTTTAGTTTATTTAAAAATGAATTATGAACAATTGGAATTAAATATGAAAATGTTTTTCCAGAACCAGTTTCACTTGAAGCAATAATATTTTTATTTTTGATTAATAAATAAATGACTATACTTTGAATTGGTGAAGGATTTATATAATTATATTTTTTTTCTATTATTTCGGGAAATATTAATCTTAATTTACATTCTTTTTGTATTTCTTTAAAAGATACTAAAGGATTAATTTCATCATATGATGATGATGTTAAATTTAATTTTTGATATAAATTATTTTTTAATTTTTCTAATAGTTCTTTAAATTCTTTGATTTTTTTTTCTTTTTTTTCTTCTGTAATATCATTTATTCTTGAAATTTCTGATATTTTTTTTTGAAGTAATTTAATTTGTTTTTTTTCTTCAATAAAATTAGGAAAAGATTCAGTTGTATTTTTTTCTTCAATTTTTTTTTCTTCTTTTTCCTTTTCAATAAACCTTTTTTGTTTTTGTTTAAAATTTAATCCATTTGATAAAACATTAAAGGTTGTCCTTATATTTACTCCTTTATTTTTTTCCATTTTTTAGGAATAAAAAAATAAATGATTAAAATTAATATATTTTTAGTTTTTATTTATCCCTTTTTTATTTTAAATTATATTATTAATTAAAAAATATGTTTAAAATTATTTAATGAATTTTAGTTTTTGGATTTTTATTTTTTTTATCAATTAAATCAATTCATTATTATGTTGAATTTCGCTATTATGAATTAATATTATATAAAAAAAATATTATTTTTATTAATTTTTGATATATTTTATTTTATAATAATTTTTTATTTTTTTTAAATATGAATCTTTTGTACTGTTTTATTTTTATTGTTTTAATAATTTGGAAATTTTCCTATATGTTTTTTTATTTAAACAATTTTATAAAGGTAAATTTCATTTTGAATATGTTATATTTATTATTCATTTATTTTTTAACTAAATTAGGAATGAACAGTGAATATATTATTAAATTATATTTTTAACTAAAAATAAAAATGGCAGAAGTAAATATTATAAAATTAAAAGAAAATGATAATAATACAGATAGGATTAAATTAAATAATAGACTGAATACAAATAAAGAAAATGAATTAAATCAAGATAATAATTTTATTTATAATAATATACAAGAGGTTGAATTAAAATCTAAAGTAAAATCATCATTACATACACCCTTTAAGAAAAATGAAAATGTTTACAAATATTATCTTAATAAAAAAAATATGCCTTTTTATAAAATTTCAGAAGAAGAAAGGATACAATTTCTCTTTGAAAGATTTAAAAATAATCAAGCTTTGAAATGTAATATATTAATAAGATCAGGGAATTTTTATGTTTATACTTCTAATACTGAACATTTTATATTTAGTGCACATAAAATTAAAAATAAATTAAGAGGAAATTATATTATTACCTCAGATTATGAAGGAAAAAATAGAATAGCTCAAATAAATTCATCTTTATTTAAAAATGAATATATAATGTATGATGATGGAATTAGTCCAAAAATAAATTTGAATAAAAAAGATTGTAATTCAAATTATAATTTAAGAAGATATTTATTAGAAGTGAAAAAAACAAAAGAAAATAATTTTCAAAAAGGGTATTTTTTTATACCAGAAGTTAATTTTGAAATGAATCAATTTTTTAATAAAGACAAAGGAAAAAGAGATAAATTAAGTAAATTAAACAAAGGTGTTAAAATATTCCAAACAGAAGAACCTAATTATGATATTATTAAAAAAGTATATATAAATAAATTTTCTTCTAGAGTTAAAGTGTCTTCAAATAGAAATTTTAAGATAAATTTTGAAGAAAATAAAATGAAAAAAATAATTTTAGAATGTGGAAAAGTAAATGATAATATTTTTATTATGGATTTTTCAACCCCACTTTCACCATTAGAAGCATTTGGTATATCTATTTCATATTTAACATAATAGAATTATAAAAATTATATTATCTTTTCCAATAACCTGATCAATTAATTCATACCATAATTGAATTTCATTAAAACTTTTTTGTTTTGTTACATCATAAACTAATAAAACTATTTTAATATTTTTTAAAAATAAGTGTTTTAAATATAAGATATTACCAATTATATCCAAAATTTCTAAATTAATATCTTTTCCATATATATTAATTTTGATAAAATCTTGAAGAATGAAGTTTGTAAAACAATAATTAATACTGTTGATTTTACAACTGATTACCAGACCATATGGAATTCATTCGGTAACGCACAATCAAATGTCTCAGAGGATTATAATAGCATTATCGAGGGTAATAAGAGTTTGAAAGTTAAGGATGAAACAACAGTTCCAGACGGTTTCATACGTGCTGGTAATAAGTCATTCAATAGTAAAGTTGATGCATCAAAGCTAATCAAC